>WNWK01023603.1:0-30860 GCA_009830355.1 Cherax destructor | reverse complement strand
AAAAATAAAGACTTATCGCCTCTCAGGATAATTAAGGTGGTAACTCGGTATTTAAAGCAGCCAGGAAGGTAGCGTCTTCATGTTAGTGTCAAGGAGGATGTTATTAGTGGAAAAGATTAATTTTACCAGACTAAATAATTGAGAAAATTTTAACGAACTAACAAATTTTTCCCAAAAGGATAATAACCTATTTAGGATGGTGTGTGAGACGCCCCATGTTATGCTGCCTAAATCATTAAAAGGCAGCCAACACGAAATTCACTAAGTGATCAATATAAAACCGGGATTGAAAACAATTTTCTAATAACTAAAATAATTTAAATTTTTACACGTTAAAATAATTAATAACTATACAGAACACTGAATTAAAAGAATAAATAATTATTTCAGTGAATATGAATATAAATATTTTTCAAAAGCCAGAAAACTGAAACTAAATTAGGGGAATAAACGCTTCAAGGGTTAATGAAGGAAAGCCGAGTGAGGCTAGTCTTCATTCAAATGCCAGTAGGAAAAACATCTTCCTGTGTCGCCTGCCACGGATGGTCAGTTATCGGGAGAATTACCGATTGATACCGAGTTTAATGACACGGGGTTCCTTTTGTATCATTAAACGCCCAAAACAACACTGGAGTTGTAACAGCACTTGTAGCTGGGTTTTCCTGAATTAAAACGTCTCGTCTTGGTGGGATTAATGAGGAACCGGGATCAACAAAACTTTCACCAGTTTGCTCTCCCCGTGATCAAGTCTTTTTACATCATGTAACAACTAATCACAAACAAAGCAGAACTTTTGGTTTATACATCATATATTCAAGTGTCGATGGTGATGTACAGGTTGTGGGCAAGGGTCAGCAGGACCCTACCCACCCTTAACCCTCACTGCAACGACCACAAAAAAAAAAAAAAACATAAGGTGTCACACCACATACACAATAAAATAATTTTAAACTCTTTTTTTATTTGAAATAAAAACACAAAAAAATTGCATTTTTACAATTAATAAACCTAAATGGGCGGGAAAACAAATAAGACTTAAATTTTCTTAATACTACTTGTTCTGCTTCTTCCTCTGGCTACCTTAGCTATTTTTTTTGCAGTTTTTGTTGGTAAGGTATATTATTAAACTTACTTGTAGTTAAATAAAAACCGTGATCGTACATTTTAGATAAAATAATTATCATTCTATTAACAAAGAGACCTTTGTTTAGTGTTCAATAAAGACATTATATTACGTATTATGAGGTTAAGTAAACGGTTAAGTAAATACATATGGTTTTAAGGTGGTTATTGCATGGAACATTATGGTGGAGGCTCAGTAGCCAGGAGACACTGTCCCCACTTGTTCCCAGGTAAGACAAGTTTCAGCAACTTTTATTAAATTATAATTTACAATTAATCCTTTATTTAGTGTTGTCTTGACACTGATAAATAGTTCTTACATGTGTCGTAGCTAAGAGAATACAGTGGGTCAGATATTTCCCAATCTACGCTAATGATACCTCCTACTAATGCTGCTCCGTGCACAAATGTACAGAAATTATTATTCATTAACCCGACACCGACTTGTAATTATAAGAACATAAGAAAAAAGGAACACTGCAGCAGGCCTACTGACCCATGCGAGGCAGGTCCATCACTCACCGGCTTAGACATGACCACCTGGAGCTAACCTTCTCCAGGTAAACTCCAGGTAGTCAGGTCACTTCCACTTAAGGAATTAGTACGGCATCTGACCTAGTAGCACAAGCTAGTCAGGTCCAACTCACACCCACCCACACCCATTCATGTATTTATCTAACCTATTTTTAAAACTACACAACGTCCCAGCCCCTATGACGGTACTCGGGAGTTTGTTCCACTCATCCACAACTCTATTACCAAACCAGTGCTTTCCTATATCCTTCCTGAATCTGAACTTTTCCAACTTGAAACCATTGCTGTGAGTCCTGTCTTGGCTGGATATTTTCAGCACGCTATTTACATCCCCTGTATTTATTCCTGTTTTCCATTTATACACCTCAATCATTTCCCTCCTAATTCTACGCCTTTCTAGAGAATGCAGATTCAGGGCCCTCAGTCTATCCTCATAGTGAAGATTTCTGATACATGGGATCAACTTTGTCATCCTCCTCTGTACGTTTTCCAGTGCATTTATATCCATTCTGTAATACGGTGACCAGAACTGTGCAGCATAATCTAAATGAGGCCTAACCAAAGAAATATAGAGTTGAAGAATAACCTGAGGACTTCTATTATTTATACTTCTTGATATGCACTGTTGTCTTGGTTTCAGATTACTGCTAACCAGAACTCCTAAATCCTTCTCACAAGTATCAAGATCTACATTATTCAGTTTATATGTGGCATGGTTATTGTCCTGCCCAACATTTAGAACTTTGCATTTGTCTACATTAAACTGCATCTGCCACTTCTCCGACCACTGCATCAGTCTATTCAAATCATCCTGGAGTGCTCTAATGTCCTCATTAGAATGAATTGGACGGCCTATTTTGGTGTCATCAGCAAATTTACTTATGTTGCTATTTATTCCCTCATCTATGTCGTTTATGTAAATTGTAAACAACAGGGGGCCCAAAACTGACCCCTGTGGGACACCGCTTGAGACGTGCCCCCATTCTGATTTTTCCCCATTTATGCAAACTTTCTGCCGCCTATTTGTCAACCATGCCTCTACCCAAGAAAAAATTTCTCCTCCTATTCCGTGTGCCTTAAGTTTCATCAATAGCCTCTGATGTGGAACTTTATCGAAAGTCTTACTGAAGTCCATATACACAATATCATATTCATTACCATGCTCTACCTCCTCAAACACCTTAGTGAAAAAAGTTAGTAAATTCGTAAGACAGGAACGCCCCTTAGTAAAACCGTGTTGAGATTCATTAATCAATTTATGCCTTTCAAGATGGCTACGAATTGCCTCGGCAATTATTGATTCCATAAATTTACCAACTATGGAGGTAAGGCTTATTGGTCTATAGTTCGAAGCTAAGGACCTGTAAATAGGTATTACATTTGCCCTTTTCCACTTGTCTGGCACTATGCCAGTTTGTAGTGATATATTGAAAAGATTTGCCAAGGGTTTGCTAAGTTCCTCTTTACATTTCTTTAAAACTCTTGCAAACAGTTCATCAAGGCCTGGGGATTTGTTAGGTTTTAATTTCTCAATTTGTCTGAGGACCATGTCACTAGTTACCCCAATCGAGCATAGTCTATATTATCTTCCTGTTCAACATAATTTATTATTTCTGGAATTCCGCCAGTATCTTCCTGAGTAAAAACTGAGAGGAAGTAAGTATTGAAAATTTCACACATATCCTTATCACTGTCCGTGATCTGTCCTGAGTTACTCTTAAGTGGGCCTATCTTGTCCCTAATCTAACTTCTGTATACATGAAAGAACCCTTTTGGGTTAGTCTTCGAATCCCTTGCGACCTTAGCCTCATACTCCCTTTTTGCTTTTCTTATTCCTTTTTTATTTCTCTCTTTAATTGAAAATATTGATTTCTTATCTGTCCATCCCCTCTTTTGATACGCCTATATATGCCTCTCTTTTGACCAATGAGATGTTTTAATCTATTGTTCATCCATTTAGGATCATTTTTGTTAGATCTAATTTCCCTACTCGGAACAAAAGTTGTCTGGGCAGCTAGAACTATGCTCTGGAAAACGTCATATTGGCAACCAAAACCGTCTACCTGACCCATAGTCAGGTCATCCCAATTTAGCCCACCTAGGTAATTTCTCAGCCCCATGAAGTCGGCTAAGCGAAAGTCTGGAACAGAGACTTGATTGCAGTTACCTGGGTAATTCCATGATATATTGAAACTAAGTGATTTGTGATCGCTTTTCCCAAGCTCTTCATTAACCTCAAGATTATTAATTAGTGATTCTTTGTTAGCAAGAACCAAATCAAGCAAGTTGCTACCTCTAGTTGGTTCTGTCACAAACTGTTTAAAAAAAACATATAGTTATCTCTCAGAGGCTGGAATTTAGCTCTGGGACATATACATCTTAGTTTACGTCAAATATGTTCTCATTTAGACCGTGGTTGTCAGGGAAATTATCTCCTAACGAAGATCTTAGACAAGTGGTAACCCGCTCAGTGAATAAGCTCTCTATTATCTCTATATATGTCGTACTGATGGAAGCTTTGCAGCTCATTAAAATATAAGAAATGAGAATGTGTGCCAGTACTGAACTTACATCTGAACGACGAGAGGGTAGAGGAGAGTATCATCCTCTGAGGACCAGCCGGGAGGAAGGGTGAGGGTGACAGCAGCGTGCAGGGCAGGGGCCAGGGCCACGTCCATGGAGTATACCACCGGCAACGCCAGGTCCTTCAGCGCAGACCTGAGACAGATGAAGATTATTTACGTTTCTCTTGTGGGTCACTAAACGA
The DNA here is from genome assembly GCA_009830355.1 of Cherax destructor. NCBI lineage: Eukaryota > Metazoa > Arthropoda > Malacostraca > Decapoda > Parastacidae > Cherax > Cherax destructor. Next base: position 26,437 of record WNWK01023603.1, on the reverse strand, counting down.
AAGGACTGGTAGAAGCTCAATACTCCGGTAATTAATTATCGGACAGATTCAGTACTGAACTTTACTGAAATACAACAAGTGAGACTTGAAATATGACAACGAAGGCAGCGGTGATGACAACAAAGGATATGCTAATACCATAATGATAAGTCTTTCAGGGTTGAGCCGAGACACTGTTGGATAAGAAGAGAGAAGAGACGAGTCTCTGTGTTAGTTGACTATGATACGTATTGCGAGAGTAATGATCATGGTGTGATTATGAAGCATGAATGCAAGTGTCATTATGAGGATTACCTGATGGTTTGTGTCTCAAGCTAAATTTGAGTCTTGTACAGTGGAAAAGACTAACTTACCTTAACTTCGACTGCTCATGTAGTGACACAGGGTCGGCACGGGTAGCAGCCAGGGACAGAAGGTGGTTGGACGGGGGGTCGGATCCCGTGCAGGTGACGACCAGGTGGGTGAGACTAGGGTTAGGCTGAGCCACCACGTACTTACAACCTATGTGGCACGTGATGCATGATACATTCTGCTCGCCAGTAGACACACTATACACCTGCTGGCGACCCGCACCATTCTCCAGCTCTATTAAGAAAGATCGCTTTGGAATCAGATAAACATTCCAATATCAGTACTAAAAAAAAAAATGAAATTATATGAACGCCTGTCTTGTAGCTTATGCACTAGTTATTAATGGAAGAAAGTTGGAAATACAAAGTACGATTGTAATACATCACAATTCACAAAATCAGACAAAATGCAGACTCTTCCAGGAAAAAAAAAATTTTTGCACTGATAAAATTATTTGAGAGATTAACAGGTAAAAGTTAAAAAGGAAGTTAAACAGTAAGAAGATATCTGGGTCTAAATCTATGATGTTGATTCTTAACTATGGTAGATTTGTTTCTGTCAACTATGAATCTCCGTTTGTATAGGTAAGACAGACTAGTGTGCCAACACGTGTGCTCGAGTACACATAGGAAGCGCATCTGTCTCGCGCTCAACAGAGGAAAGATTCTCCACCACGTCTTGGGCTGAATGACCCAAATGGGCTTAGCGCCTAACATAAATTAAACAAACAAACAAAGGTGTGGTCGAATACAAAACATTCATCATAGATGGACAGGAGAGCTACTTTTTTCAGCATGCAAAAATTCTGAGCCACTTCATTAACTGGCAGAGCCAATATCACACAAAACAATGGGCTTACAAACGAAAAATGATTGCATCAGATTTCATCAACTTTAAACCAAACTTTAATAGCCTCATCGGACACAGGAAATCTTATGTGATTTTAAAATTAGTGCTGAAAAATACATTCCAACGCCAAATTTTAATTCTAACCAAATTAACCTGTAAGTTATTCCAAAGCTTAACTATAACTTGAAGAATTTCTACTGTGCAGTGACATCTACCAAGTGTAGGCCAGAGATAAGAGCAATAAGAGCATCTCTGCTCCACAGTCTAGGTCTCCTCTATACTCGAATTCCTCAAGTAACCTTCTTTACTTAGCCTCACACATAGCATGCTTTCCCTCACTCTTTTGTATCTTCAAAAAAGAACCTCAGTTGGAAATCGAAATATACAAATAATTATTTTTTCTTGCTTTTGCTTCCATGTGGGTTTATACTTCTCTGTGACAAGTGTTCAACACACACACATACACACACAAACAAATATATATATAAGTACAGCAATATTCTTCCTCAGGTAATCTAAACAACAACATCTGTCCTCACCTGATCCCCTGAAGTAGACAAGGCTGTCATTGAGAACGAAGCCTAGGACTTCAGTGACGTGGTACTCTTCAAGGGTGAGTGGTGAGTGGCGGCCCTCGCGTGCCCCCACCAGTGCCACATGGTTGTGCCAGGCACCTGAGAGAGTCTTCACTGACCAGGGAAACACCGCCCAGGTCCCTGCCCACACTACTGAACGGACGACGGGAGAGACACCTCCGCCCTCCTTGTGATTGACGTGTACCTGTGGCAGGCAGTGGAGAGTCAAGTTCACTGCGTCTAGCAAGCTGTGACCAATATTGATCATATGCAAAGAACAATATTACGACTGGTGGAAACTCGTACCCAAGACTTTATGCAGCCTCCCAGGAAGCCAGATAAACTCTTGATGTTCTAGACCAATGCACCACCATGGCTGTAACGTTAAGTGTATAATGAGAACATGGTGGTGCCATGGCTTAGAGTATCGAGAGTTAACTGGCTTCCTAGGAGGCTGCTAAAGTCGCGGGTTCGAATCTCGGCCAGTCATAGAATACATTATAAATATATATATATATATATATATATATATATATATATATATATATATATATATATATATATATATATATATATATATATATATATATATATATATATATATGATAAATTAGACACATGTGCAACACTTGGGTATCTTTAATGAAGATACGTTTCGCCACACAGTGGCTTCATCAGTCCATACAAAGAGAATTGTGAAGAACAGGAGGAGTTTGAGATAATCAGTCCCTCAGCCTTGAGTCGATGTTATCAGTCCATCAATATTGAAAAGAATACAGCATATGTGCGAAGAAGTGGCTTATATAGTGTAGGCAGGAGAGGTGCAGCAGTCGTAGGTGGTGTCACATTTGACAAATGTGGAAGAAGGTCATGACTAAAGGTTAGACAAGTGAAAAATTCCCTGTATTAAGATACCAAGATGTTGTTGTGTCAGACAGGATGTAGATGAATGGTTCAGAGAACCGACAAGTTGATAAATTAGACACATATGCAACACTTGGGTATCTTTATTGAGGAAACGTTTCGCCACACAGTGGCTTCCTCAGTTCATACAGTATATAAGTCACTTCTTCGCACATATGCTGCATTCTTTTTAAGATTGATGGACTGACAACATCGACTCAAGGCTGAGGGACTGATTACCTCAAACTCCTCCTGTTCTTCACCATTCTCTTTGTATGGACTGATGAAGCCACTGTGTGGCGAAACGTATCTTCATTAATGATACCCAAGTGTTGCACATGTGTCTAATTTATCAACTTGTCGGTTCTCTGAACCATTCATCTATCTATATCTATATATATATATATATATGAATAAACTGAAAGGTGGACGAGAGGTCAAATCGCAGTGCGCCGTAAATTGACAGTTGGATGTTCTACCGTCTAGGTTAACTTGGGTGTTTAATAGGAAGGAATCAGAAGTAATATTGCATTACATTCTGTCAGAGGCACCAACTGTAACCCAAGAGTAAGAATTCTGATTCCTCCCTATTAGAGGTCCAGGTTAGCCTAGACGGTAGAACGTTGGACTGGCAATATACGGACCGCGGTTCAAGCCCCTCGTACACCCTTGTGTGTGTGTGTGTGTGTGTGTATTTGTGATTGCAGGGGTCAGGTCACAGTTTATGTGTGTGTGTGAGCTAAACCCGTTTGGATTAGGTGAAGAAGTGGTTGCCTATAAATAGTTCAGGGAAGATGGACTAATGTTTCTTTAGGTAGGCTGAGGCAACATTGACAGGCAGCTTTAAAGGAGGCTATGTGAGGCTTCAAAGACATTCAACGATTATAGAGAAAACTGATAACTTTGAGGGATAACAAGGCATCTCCTGAAAGGTATCTGGTATATTTATGCACAACATTTTCTAGGCTTTTAAAGGTTTTCTCCAATGCGACCTCCCTCCGACCTCTCCCTCCGACCTCTCCCTCCGACCTCTCCCTCCAGTGTACAAGACATTACGTCCTCATCTCTTTCCACTTGCTTCTACATTATTCCTTCCACAAAATTTTCTTCCTTGTCATCCATTATTCTATTCTTATCACCCCATCCCATTGTGCCCTTCCTTCACCCTTCCCACCGTCCATTACCCCCTCTACCACCCCTCTCCCTCACCAAGACTTCCCTCCCCTCCTCACAGCACCCACCAAGGAGCAGTTCCAGTCGACATTGTCGCAGGTGGCCAGTACTGCTGTGCTCTGGTCTCTTGACGCCCACGACGCCCACAGTGTCGTGGCATTCACCCAGCCAACGTTCACCAGGTAGTGCGATCTGTTTGGGGGAAGGGAACGTTAGTTATGCCTTCTAGTAGAGGTACTGCAACTGGCTGAGGATGAGGGTTACTGCTACAACCTAGATTCTCAGTACAGAATGTGCAACTTGCTAGAGCTGGTTAGTCATCCCTTTGTCCTGCTTTATATATATATATATATATATATATATATATATATATATATATATATATATATATATATAATGTCGTGCCGAATAGGTAAAACTTGCTATTTTGGCTTAAATAACAACGTTCTTCTTGCCGAATAAGGAAAGCTAAAATCTGTGTATGCAATAATTTCCCAAAAATCATTCTGAATCTAACGAAAAATATATATTTCATTGTGTTTGTTTATTATTAAATTATTGTAAACGTATCAAAAATATATTTAGTTGGATTAGGCTAAATTAAATTGCGCTTGCTATAATAAGGTTAGGTAAGTTTTCTAAGGTACTTTTGGTACAAAATTATTAATTTTTACATTAACATAAATGAAAAAAAAATCTTTAAACGTATAAGAGAAATTTTTAGAAAATACTTAATTTTAAATGAGTTCTTGCTAATTGACCATTTTTATCTATTCGACACGACACACACATACACACACACACACACACACACACACACACACACACACACACACCCGATGGCATGGTGGCCAGCGCTCTTGCTTCACGCACGGAGGGCCCGGGTTCAATTCCCGGCGGGGCCGAAACATTTCGAAGTGTTTCGTTACACACACACATACATACAACAGGCCTAGTGTCTAATCGACATGTGCCTAGGACAAAATGGTAACTAACACACACACACACACACACACACACATATATATATATATATATATATATATATATATATATATATATATATATATATATATATATATATATATATAATTTCAGTGAAAACTAACAATAATCCAAAAAAGCACTTTCATGATCTCTCCACTTATCAAGGGATAGTAAAAATAATAAAGTAACAGAGTTTTATATAGCAGAGATATCGTCTCACATATAGTCAGTGGGTTGTTACCTCAGTGGGCGTGGGTCAGCAGACACACCTCAGAGCATATTGTTCTCAACTTTTAAGTCAGGTTAAGAGTGACATGTCAAATGAATATGAATTTGCTTGCTAATATAGATTTTAATTCTCACAAATTTTATGTATTATGAACGAATCTAGTTATACAATCCTGGCCTCATATTCAGATTGTAAGTAGTACTAGCTTTTATAAATCTCAAATCTATTAAATTTCTTTCCACCATTGCCTTCACATTACAGCTTTCTCTCTTTTTAAGTAATCACCAGTGATTAAAATTTCTCACATGAATAAATGGAACATTAGACTCCCTCCTAGTTTCTATGTTATATTTAAGAACATAAGAACATAAGAAAGAAGGAACACTGCAGCAGGCCTACTGGCCCATGCGAGGCAGGTCCAAAGAGCTTGATATAATTTTAGTTCAAGACTTTTTCCAGTTTTATCAAAATATAATTTATTGCATTTTGCGCATAGAATCTTACAGAGATTGCCATCAGCAGTTTGATAGAAATTCTTATTCAAATATTTCTTTGACATCAAGATTTATAAATGCAACATTAATTTTGAAAATCTTAAGTAGAGAAGGAATGTGAAGGAAAATTGCATTATAGATCAACACCATCATATTGAGATGTATATGTTGCATTATAGATCAACACCATCATATTGTGATGTATATATTGCATTATAGATCAACACCATCATATTGTGATGTATATGGTTCTTTCTCATTGTTAAGGTTGTAAAATGTGTTTTCAGAAATTTATGAAGATTTGTCAATAATACTTTTTTAATATTTTAGAGTACAAACAAAATATTGCGTAAAGCCTTGTTATTTCCTCGTCTATGAATTCTGGGCTACAAATATGCAGAAATTTCAAGAACATATACAAGTACTGTATGACATGCGCTAGTACATTATGTACAATTAGTTAAGGGAGGCATTTCAATGCGATATTCATTTTAGAAGTTAAGTTTAATAGGTTGAGGGTGTTTATATAACACGAAATATGTATTACAGTAGACAGTCGTTTAACACGGTAGCTATCCTGAAAATGCCGTGTTAGAGAAAACCGTTAGACAAACTGAGGGACTTATGGGAAAAATAGGGTTACGTTCCTGGGAGCCCCCAAAAAGCCAAACAACTTTTTTTAGACCTCCAGATCTTACAAAAATAAAAGGAATATGTAATTGTAGTTCACTGTCGTGATGTATTATGTTGTTTTTACTGCTTAAGACTACAAATGCAACAGAAATAATAGTATTTCTTACCTTAAATTGTGGGTGCTGGCATTTGTCGATGATTGTGGAAAGAGTGGAGAGTTATGCTGTGGCCCTACTGGGCTGAGGTGGATGGTAGAGGTTCTGGTACTGAAGTCGATGGTTGTACTGGAGTGTGCATAAATTCTGTAATGGATGTCTGTTCTATTTTACCCTGCAGTACATTACACAACTGACGGTAAGGCATCAGCTGCTCTAGACACAGTTTCAAAGTCCTCTTCAGTGAAAAAGTCTAACTTTAAGTCATTCAGTAAGTCAGTCAAGTCATTCAGTCAGTCAATCAAGTCAGTAAGTCAGTCAAGTCAGTAAGTTATTCAGTCAAGTCAGTAAGTTATTCAGTCAAGTCAGTCAAGTCAGTAAGTTATTCAGTCAAGTCAGTCAAGTCAGTAAGTTATTCAGTCAAGTCAGTCAAGTCAGTAAGTTATTCAGTCAAGTCAGTAAGTTATACAGTCAAGTCAGTAAGTTATTCAGTCAAGTCAGTAAGTTATTCAGTCAAGTCAGTAAGTCATTCAGTCAAGTCGGTAAGTTATTCAGTCAAGTCAGTTAGTCAAGTCAGTAAGTTATTCAGTCAAGTCAGTAAACCAGTCATTCAAGTCAGTCAGTCAGTAAGTCAGTCAAGTCAGTAAGTTATTCAGTCAAGTCAGTAAATCAGTCAGTCAGTAAGTTATTCAGTCAAGTCAGTAAGTCATTCAGTCAAGTCAGTAAGTCATTCAGTCAAGTCAGTAAGTCAGTCAGTCAGCCAGCCAAGTCAGGATGATGGGGGTGGCGGGGGATGGCGGTAGGTCTCCCCCGTTGACTCAATGGTGTGACCGGGCGACCGCGTGCTCAAAATGTTTTCCCTCCCGCAACCGTGTTAAATTAATTTTACTACTGTTAAACAAAAATATACAGCAATTCTTCAATCGTGCTGTAACCGAAACGTGCAAGACAAAACAGTGTTAAACGACAGTCTACTGTATATAAATAATTTGTTAAGTACTGGATACGCAGACGGAGATGCAACAACGTCAAGAAACAACTGAGAGAGACACTGAATAAATTAATTAATCTTGGGATGCCAAATATATGAAGGGTAGCAGCCAAAAATGTAATACATCTAAAAAAAAAGAGAAAACATCAACTTTAAAAAAAAAAAGATGAAGATGGCAGCCATTTAATTACGAGGAATTAAGAAGAGAAACGTAAAATATAAATATATATAAAACTACATCATTACCATCAATCACAGCTCTACCTTCCTTCCCCACAATGACACCCCCGGCCCCCACCTTCACCCCCACCCACAATCCCACCCTCACCCCCACCCACTATCCTACCCTCACCCACTATCCCACCCTCACCCACTACTCCCACCCTCACCCACTGCCCTCACCTCACCTCACCCACTGCCCCCACCATCACCCACTGCCCCCACCCTCACCCACTGCCCCCACCATCACCCACTGCCCCCACCCATCACCCACTGCCCCCACCATCACCCACTGCCCCACCATCACCCACTGCCCCCACCCTCACCCACTGCCCCCACCCTCAGAGGTCTACCAACTGAAGCGCAACTACAAGTATTTTCAACAACCACTTGATTCAACTACAAGTATTTTCAACAACTAACTGATGCAACAGTAATTAATCAACAAACATTAACCGTCTAATATTAAACTAACATTAAGAGTCTAACATTAACAATAAAGTATTGCCCAGTATAACTGTGAAAGCATCAACACTATCGTACATAAATCATAGCTGAGTCTGGTTGCCAGTGAGCAATAACTCACTTTGTCTTTACACTCAAACATTTTCAAGGGTGTGCATCAAGGTGGTAAAAATTATCATTATGACCGTCAGACGTCGGAGGTGAGGTCTGTCATGACACTCACACATGGTGCTCACTGTACGTCGGAGGTGAGGTCTGTCATGACACTCACATGGCGCTCACTGTACGTCAGAGGTGAGGTTTGTCATGACACTCACACATGGTGCTCACTGTACGTCGGAGGTGAGGTCTGTCATGACACTCACACATGGTGCTCACTGTACGTCAGAGGTGAGGTCTGTCATGACACTCACACATGGTGCTCACTGTACGTCAGAGGTGAGGTCTGTCATGACACTCACACATGGTTTCACTGTACGTCAGAGGTGAGGTCTGTCATGACACTCACACATGGTGCTCACTGTACGTCAGAGGTGAGGTTTGTCATGACACTCACACATGGTGCTCACTGTACGTCAGAGGTGAGGTTTGTCATGACACTCACACATGGTGCTCACTGTACGTCAGAGGTGAGGTCTGTCATGACACTCACACATGGTGCTCACTGTACGTCGGAGGTGAGGTCTGTCATGACACTCACACATGGTGCTCACTGTACGTCAGAGGTGAGGTCTGTCATGACACTCACACATGGTGCTCACTGTACGTCAGAGGTGAGGTCTGTCATGACACTCACACATGGTGCTCACTGTACGTCAGAGGTGAGGTCTGTCATGACACTCACACATGGTGCTCACTGTACGTCAGAGGTGAGGTTTGTCATGACACTCACACATGGTGCTCACTGTACGTCAGAGGTGAGGTTTGTCATGACACTCACACATGGTGCTCACTGTACGTCAGAGGTGAGGTCTGTCATGACACTCACACATGGTGCTCACTGTACGTCGGAGGTGAGGTCTGTCATGGCACTCCCACATGGTGCTCACTGTACGTCAGAGGTGAGGTCTGTAATGACACTCACATGGCGCTCACTGTACGTCAGAGGTGAGGTCTGTCATGACACTCACATAGCGCTCACTGTACGTCAGAGGTGAGGTCTGTCATGACACTCCCACATGGTGCTCACTGTACGTCAGAGGTGAGGTTTGTCATGACACTCACATGGCGCTCACTGTACGTCAGAGGTGAGGTCTGTCATGACACTCACATGGCGCTCACTGTACGTCAGAGGTGAGGTCTGTCATGACATTCACATGGCGCTCACTGTACCTCAGAGGTGAGGTCTGTCATGACACTCACACATGGCGCTCACTGTACGTCAGAGGTGAGGTCTGTCATGACACTCCCACAGGATGGATAATGAGAACCTTCAAAACCAGGGATGCCAAGCCCATGTTGACACTTTACATATCGCTTGTTCTATCTAGGCTGGAATATTGCTGCACACTAACTGCACCTTTCAAGGCGGGTGAAATTGCTGACCTTGAAAATGTGCAGAGAACCTTCACCGCACGCATAAGTGCGATAAACCACCTCAACTACTGGGAACGCTTGAAGTTCCTAAACCTGTACTCTCTAGAACGCAGGCGGGAGAGATACATTATTATATACACTGGAAAATTCTCGAGGGCTTAGTACCAAACTTGCACACAAAAATCACTCCGTACGAAAGCAAAAGACTCGGCAGGCGATGTAACATCCCCCCAATGAAGAGCAGGGGTGCCACTAGCACGTTGAGGACAACACAATAAGTGTGAGGGGCCCAAGATTGTTCAACTGCCTCCCAGAATACATCAGGGGGATTACCAACAAGCCCCTGGCTGTCTTCAAGCAGGCACTGGAGAGGCACCTCAAGTCGGTACCTGATCAGCCGGGCTGTGGTTCGTACGTTGGACTGCGTGCGGCCAGCAGTAACAGCCTGGTTGAACAGGCTCTGGTCCAACAGGAGGCCTGGTCACAGACCGGGCCGCGGGGGCGTTGACCCCTGGAATTCTCTCCAGGTAGACTCCAGGTACGCCGGAGGTGAGGTCTGTCATGACACTCACACATAGTGCTCACTGTACGTCAGAGGTGAGGTCTGTCATGACACTCACATGGCGCTCACTGTACGTCAGAGGTGAGGTCTGTCATGACACTCACACATGGCGCTCACTGTACGTCAGAGGTGAGGTCTGTCATGACACTCCCACATGGTGCTCACTGTACGTCGGAGGTGAGGTCTGTCATGACACTCCCACATGGTGTTCACTGTACGTCGGAGGTGAGGTCTGTCATGACACTCCCACATGGTGCTCACTGTACGTCGGAGGTGAGGTGTGTCATGACACTCACACATGGCGCTCACTGTACGTCAGAGGTGAGGTCTGTCATGACACTCACACATGGCGCTCACTGTACGTCAGAGGTGAGGCTGTGTCATGACACTCCCACATGGTGCTCACTGTACGTCAGAGGTGAGGTTTGTCATGACACTCACACATGGCGCTCACTGTACGTCAGAGATGAGGTCTGTTATGACACTCACTCATTGCGCTCACGTACGTCAGAGGTGAGGTTTGTCATGACACTCACACATGGAGCTCACTGTACGTCAGAGGTGAGGTTTGTCATGACACTCACACATGGCGCTCACTGTACGTCAGAGGTGAGGTTTGTCATGACACTCACACATGGCGCTCACTGTACGTCAGAGGTGAGGTCTGTCATGACACTCACACATGGTGCTCACTGTACGTCAGAGATGAGGTCTGTCATGACACTCACACATGGCGCTCACTGTACGTCAGAGGTGAGGTCTGTCATGACACTCACACATGGTGCTCACTGTACGTCAGAGGTGAGGTCTGTCATGACACTCACACATGGTGCTCACTGTACGTCAGAGGTGAGGTCTCTCATGACACTCACACATGGCGCTCACTGTACGTCAGAGGTGAGGTTTGTCATGACACTCACACATGGTGCTCACTGTACGTCAGAGGTGAGGTCTGTCATGAAACTCACACATGGCGCTCACTGTACGTCAGAGGTGAGGTTTGTCATGACACACACACATGGCGCTCACTGTACGTCAGAGGTGAGGTCTGTCATGACACTCACACATGGCGCTCACTGTAAGTCAGAGGTGAGGTCTGTCTCGACACTCACACATGGCGCTCACTGTACGTCAGAGGTGAGGTTTGTCATGACACTCACACATGGCGCTCACTGTACGTCAGAGGTGAGGTTTGTCATGACACTCACACATGGTGCTCACTGTACGTCAGAGGTGAGGTCTGTCATGACACTCACACATGGTGCTCACTGTACGTCAGAGGTGAGGTCTGTCATAAACACTCACACATGGTGCTCACTGTACGTCAGAGATGAGGTCTGTCATGACACTCACACAAGGCGCTCACTGTACGTCAGAGGTGAGGTTTGTCATGACACTCACACATGGTGCTCACTGTATGTCAGAAATGAGGTCTGTCATGACACTCACACATGGCGCTCACTGTACGTCAGAGGTGAGGTCTGTCATGACACTCACACATGGCGCTCACTGTACGTCAGAGGTGAGGTCTGTCATGACACTCACACATGGTGCTCACTGTACGTCAGAGGTGAGGTCTGTCATGACACTCACACATGGCGCTCACTGTACGTCAGAGGTGAGGTTTGTCATGACACTCACACATGGCGCTCACTGTACGTCAGAGGTGAGGTGTGTCATGACACTCACACATGGCGCTCACTGTACGTCAGAGATGAGGTCTGTCATGACACTCACATGGCGCTCACTGTACGTCAGAGATGAGGTCTGTCATGACACTCACACATAGTGCTCACTGTACGTCAGAGGTGAGGTCTGTCATGACACTCACGCATGGCGCTCACTGTACGTCAGAGGTGAGGTCTGTCATGACATTCACACATTGCGCTCACTGTACGTCAGAGGTGAGGTTTGTCATGACACTCCCACATGGCGCTCACTGTACCAAATATAATGTAGTTAATAAATTTTCATTTAAATAAACAGAAATATGGACGGGGCTCAAACCACGGCCTGTAAATTGACAGTCCGACTCTGCCGTCTTCATCACCAGGCTTACAAGAGGAAAGAGACGGCTGACGGTGTTCACATAACACGGTGATGCAAAACAATTGGAAATAGGCGATCTTAACAATGCAGAAAAAAACACATTTAGTTGGAAATATTTAGCTCAAGATCTTTCGCATTCTCGTGCGTCTTCAGGAGCTATGGAATGTTGCAAGACAGCAACAGATAGGAGTGTAAATTTTCTGCCTCAAGACAGAAGGTATCAGTGGCGACCCATGTGACAGAGTGAGGGTCACCACCGACCCCAACACCTACCTCCCGTCCCTCACACCATTCCAGTTTAAGGGAAGATGGGGTACCACAGAGGTTTACAGAAAACAAGTTACAGAATATTAAGGTAACGCAGTAGTCAGCCCAAAACCGCATCTAGTCGATATAAATTGATCTATATGGAATCGTTTTACCTAAATGGTTAATACACCCAGCCACTCAAGTTATATGTAACACTGCATTATACGAGTCAGATTAACTAGCTGGCAACCTATTTACCTGGAGACCTGGATAGAATTCCAGGGGTCAACGCCCCCGCGGCCCGGTCTGTGACCAGGCCTTATGTTGGACCAGAGCCTGATCAACCAGGCTGTTACTGCTGGCCAGCAGAGAAGGGACTGTCCACATATCTCAACATATTTACCTATCCTGCTCCATAATAATAGCATTGTTTCTGAACACTAGGACCTCAGAGGCGATAAGCAGTTAGAGAGTACACCTAAGATAACTGCTAGAGAACTGAAAGAAAAGAACCCACATCTCTCAGAGGTGTCTGTAAGAACTGTTAACAGACGTGTGTAAGAACTGTTAACAGACGTGTGTAAGAACTGTTAACAGACGTGTGTAAGAACTGTTAACAGAGGTGTGTCAGAACTGGGCTACAGTAGTCACCGCCAGGTTAAGAAACCGATCCTCTCCTGAGAGCCACAGAAGAAACGTAGGCTGGATTATGCAAAGAAATATCTTCACTGGACTCCTCAACAGTGGTCTGAAGTACTTTGGAGTGATGAAGCAACCTTCACCGTCACCTGTAACCGCGGGGAACATGTGTACCTGCCCAGAGGTAGTGACCCGCTAGACTCACGCTACACCTGTGGGAACACCAAACAACCAGACTCGCTTATGGTTTGGGGGTGTTTCAGTCCTCAGAGTGTTGGTAAACTCATTGTGCTTTTAAAAAACCAGTATATGAACCAGTATAATTACCTGGAGTTATTGTGTGACAATTTACCTGAGGCGTTTGACAAGTGTGGGACTACAGTTTTTATGCAGGACGGTGCACCCGAAATACCCTGCATACTAGGGGCTTTTGGCATGTACACCTCATGTAATCTCAATAACCAAATGTAATTCTTTGTATCATGTCCAAATAAACTATTATTATTATTATTATTATTATTATTATACCGCCAAATCTGTAGTTCAGTGGCTTTAGGACTGTGAAATGAAGTTCTTTAATGACTGGCCAGGCAATTCCCCAGACCTAAACCCTATTGAGAACCTCTGGTCAATAGTGAAATGAAGTTTACTGGGCAAGGATGTCAGTTCCATCCAGTGGCTGGAGGCTGCTCTACATGAGGCATGGAATAATATACCTCTCCAAACCCTCAAGAATTTGTGTGAGAGTCTTCCTACACGGCTGAGGGACGTGATTAAGCGTAAAGACGCAACACCAAGTATTAAAACCTCAGTAAGTGTGCAAATATATATATTATAATCTTTCATGGTATGTTTGTATTTTGGTACGTGTCTGGGGGAGGGGCGGCATAATGCCGTGACTAGCAATATATATATATATATATATATATATATATATATATATATATATATAAAATATATATTTATTTTTATTAACACATCAACACATCGGCCGTTTCCCACCAAGGCAGGGTGGCCCGAAAAAGAAAAACTTTCATCCATCATCATTCACTCCATCACTGTCTTGCCAGAGGCATGCTTACACTACAGTTATAAAACTGCAACATTTAACATGAATTATATATATATATATATATATATATATATATACCACTATTTATATTATCCATATGATAAAAATGAGCTAATAAAACAAATTTTCCAGACAACCTCAGTGATTCCAGCAGAGAATAAAACAGACCTTCCACACCAGTGCCATCACTGAATGGGACTCTTGCTGCTCCAACACCAAGCCAACCTAGTGAAGAACTGGCCCACAAACAGTCAAGCTGGCTGACGGACCCCATTGCTGAAAAGATACTTGCCAATATGCTCAGGGCCGTAACATCAGACAGGAGACTGCCCGTCTCCTAGCTGTGAGTGCACATCACTCTGGGGACTTCCTCCAAACAGTTCCCATTTCGGCCATGGGAACACGCCTGGACCCTAAGACCCTTCGTATTGCAGTGGCTCTGCGCCTTGCTGCCCCTATTCACACGGAATATACGTGTATTTGCAGCGATGCGCAAGCCGACCAATATGGTCTACATGGTCTTAACTGTTCTAAAACCAAGGGTTGGCATGCAAGACACAATGAGGTCAACGACATCATAAAGAGAACCCTTGCTACAGCTGGATGCCCAGCTGAGAGAGAGCCTCGATCACTAGCAGCCAACAACGCCCACAACCCAGCAAACCGCCCCGACGGGATCACCATCTACCCTTGGAAGAATGGCAAGCTCTTAGCATGGGATTATACCTGTGTGTCGACACTGGCTGACACCTACATCCATCACAGTGTTGGGCGACAGGGAGGAGCTGCTGACCACAGAGAGGAGTACAAGATCGGCAAGTACAGGGACATAAGCCAACATTATAAATTTGTCCCAGTGGGATCAGAGACCTTGGGAGCGTGGGGAAAAAATGCAACACGTTTCCTTAAAGAACTGGGTTCCAGACTCATCGACACCACCAGGGACCCAAGGGCAGCCACGTTCATGTTCCAGCGTCTCAGCGTGGCCATCCAGAGGGGAAACGCATGCTGCATACTTGGCTCGCGTCCAGCTTCGGAGGAACTGGAGGAGATTCATAATCTTTGACATATTGTACCATGGTATTCATGTTTGTGTTTTCTGTAAATGTGTTCTGTCTATTAATAAAGCATTTATATGCATGTATGTGTGTATATAGGATGGGGTGGTAGGAGAAGTGGAATATTCAAATGGCTTCAGAAAGAAATACAAATATTATTCCTTGAAGCCTTTTTATCCACTTCTCCGAGGCTATGGGTCCCACAATTTGCACTAGAGGTGGACCCCATCTATATATCACACATATATATATATATATATATATATATATATATATATATATATATATATATATATATATATATATATATATTATACATATATATATATACATATATATATATATATATATATATATATATATATATATATATATATATATATATATATATATATATCTATTATATATATATATATATATATATATATATATATATATATATATATATATATATATATATATATATATATATATATATACTACTTACTGTAGCTGTCAATATGAGGACTGACGCAACACGTGGCATAATGTTTCTTCAATAGGTCTTGAATTGCGCAAAACAGTCTTAGTTGCTTCTGTGTGTAACTGGCTATTAATTACAAGGACTATTTTTGAAATTTGTACTAATTTGTAATTTGTGATACAATCTAGTTATCCTGAGCTACCTCACTATTGTAAATCTATTTAATCATTTGAAATTTGTATTCATATGTAATTTGTAATATAGATTAAGAACTAGTATTAAGTCTGCCTGAAATGCCTAGCATGCCCAGGCATGCTAGGCCCAGGCATGCTAGGCCCAGGCATGCTAGGCCCAGGCATGCTAGGCTCAGGCATGCTAGGCCCAGGCATGCTAGGCCCAGGCATGCTAGGCATGCTAATGACCATCTTTGTAATTATTATCTTTAAATGTAAAACACACATTGTAATTTTTACAGAGAAATAAAGCATCTTGAATCTTGATAGACATTCTTCGTGGCACTGTAATGAGGCACTGTAATGACCTTCAACGACAAACAGAAAAAAATATAACCAGCTCTTAATATAACGAGACAATGTTACCACTCAACCTTCTTATAAGAAACGCGATGAACTTTTCAGTCATTTACAAAAAATCAAGAAATACATACTATCATACACAGAAGAACACGCTAAAACGTGTAAGTTTTTGTTCAAATCATCCATAGCACTACGACCTCTGATGCACAGTAATGACAACACACCACTACGACCTCTGATGCACAGTAATGACGACAACAGCCAAGACGACTCGACGAGGGTATAACGACCCATTACACTTATATTAATAAGCTGGAAATTTTTCCTTAGTGATAACTGAGTGTCTACAACAGAAGCCCTGTCTAAAGGCAGACTAAATCAAAAGTTCTTATATAATAAACTACTGAAATTATAAGGTCAAGAACAGTTACATCAGAAAAAATACATCGACGAAAGGCATACATTAACAAACTTGAGAACATTCAACAACTACTATAATACCAAGAACCACAACATACAACAACAACATGAAGAAGTGTATATAACAAGATAATCTATACCTTCGTCACTAGTGCCAGAGCTGACACTAGGCTGGCACCAGCTGCTGGCCGCTACACTTAACACTGTGAGCCACGGTCGACACACTGCAAGCCTCACATAATGTTTGTATCCAGTGGTGGCTGAAGCTCTCACTCTTAACTACCATCATTTACTGCCCTTAAAATTAAACTGAATCACACTAAACCTTAGTCATATAAGTGTACAATGTTGCACAAATATATATAATAATACTGGATGGCAAGCAATATTTATCCTTATAGAGATGATTAGACAAAAATAAAAGGTAAAAATGTACTTTGGTCGACTCAGAAACATTTCATTTATAACGCATAAATAATAACAATGAAAATTCTATTACAACTTTGCAAACTAACATTATAGTTATACTACGTTATTGTTAGCAATAGCAAATTGATTGTGTCCACCCTGACAGACTTTGGTTAAATTTCTGTTTTCTAAGTGAATACCTTCAGAGTATTTAATATATTAATATCCTCTGTAAGCTAATATAAAATAAAGTTCACATTATTAACATTAAACATCATTTACCAATATAACAAATAACAAAAAGAAATAATCTATCAACATTATATATTATATTTCTATGAATAAAAATTTTAAGTGATGTATAGAAAATCTTAGTCAACGTGAAAACAAAATAAATGATGATTCTGTTATTGAGACAAGTGAATCTGTTTGTTATCATTATTATCATAACCAATTTTTAAAGTGGTGGAGAGGTAAGCCAGTGGAAGGCCTCGGTCAAATGACCAGAAGCTCCAGTGGTGGGTCATCATATGACCAAGACCCACGTCAGGAACACTTGTCCTGTTTCCTGGCGAATCTTACCTAACCTAATATGTTTGACAATTTCTTAAAATCTTTATGGTAGATGTGTAAAGAAATATGAAGAAAAATGAAAACTGGAAGGAAGGGCTGTAGTTAAGAGGTTCTTAAGGTTAAAAATATATGATGTGAAGTGAAAAATTGGTATCCAAGTGGAAGTTAGAGGAAGTGTCAGGGACTCTGGGCGGTACTCACTGGTTGATGGGCTCTGGTGGCACCAGCAGAGTCCTGGGAGGTGGCACCATCATGGTAGTCAAGTCATACAACCATACACACACCTCAGGGATGGCAGTGTCCACCTGAAACCATAACACCACTCACACAATAATAATAATAATAATAATAATAATATAATAATAATAATAATATAGGTAGTAGGTTGGTAGACAGCAACCACCCAGGGAGGTACTACCATCCTGCCAGGTGACTGTGAAACAGAAACCTGAAACTGTTTTACATGATGGTAGGATTGCTGGTGTCTTTTTTCTGTCTCATAAACATGCAAGATTTCAGGTACGTCTTGCTACTTCTACTTACACTTAGGTCACACTACGCAAACATGTACACGTTTATGTATACACACTCATCTGAGTTTTTCTTTGATTTTATCTTAATAGTTCTTGTTCTTATTGCTTTTCGATTTCATATCCATGGGGAAGTGGAATAAGAATCTTTCCTCCGTAAGCCATGCGTGTTGTAAAAGTCAACTAAAATGCCGGGAACAATGGGCTAGTAACCCCTTTTCCTGTATAGCTTACTAAAAAGAAGAAGAAGAAAACCGTCAAAGTGGGATGTTTGAATGTGCGTGATGTTGTGCGAATGATAAGAAAGAGATGATTGTAGATGTTATGAATGAAAAGAAGCTGGATGTCCTGGCTTTAAGTGAGACAAAGCTGAAGGGGGTAGGAGAGTTTCAGTGGGGAGAAATAAATGGGATTAGATCAGGGGTTTCAAATAGAGTTAGAGCTAAAGAAAGAGTGGCAATAATGTTGAATAATCAGTTGTGGCAGGTAAAGAAGGAATATAAATGTATAAATTCAAGGATTATGTGGAGTAAAATAAAGGTTGGATGTGAAAAGTGGGTTATAGTAAGTGTTTATGCACCTGGAGAAGAGAGAAGTGTAGAGGAGAGAGAGATTTTGGGAAATGTTGAGTGAGTGTGTGGGGAGTTTTGAACCAAGTGAGAGAGTAATTGTGGTTGGGGATCTTAATGCTAAAGTGGGTAAAAATGTTGTGGATGGAGTAGTAGGTAAATTTGGGGTGCCAGGGTAAATGTAAATGGGGAACCATTAATTGAGCTATGTGTAGAAAGAGGTTTGGTAATAAGTAATACATATTTTATGAAAAAGAGGATAAATAAATATACAAGGTATGATATAGCACGTAAGGAAAGTAGTTTGTTGGATTATGTATTGGTGGATAAAAGGTTGATGAGTAGGCTTCAGGATGTACATGTTTATAGAGGGGCAACGGATATATCAGATCATTATTTTGTTGTAGCTACAGTTAGAGTAAAGGTAGATGGGACAAAAGAAAATGGAAACAGCAAGTAAGAGAGAGGTAAAAGTGTATAAACTAAGGGAGGAGGAAGTTAGGGTGAGATATAAGCAACTATTGGTAGAAAGGTGGGCTAGTGCAAGTAGGAGTAGTGGGGGTTGAAGAGAGTTGGGATAGTTTTAAAATGCAGTATTAGAATGTGGGGCAGAAGTTTGTGGCTATAGGAGGGTGGGTGCAGGAGGAAAGAGGAGTGAGTGGTGGAATGAAGAAGTAAAGGGTGTGATAAAAGAGAAAAAGGTAGCTTATGAGAGGTTTTACAAAACAGAAGTGTTAATAGAAGAGCAGAGTATGTGGAGAATAAAAGAAAGGTGAAGAGAGTGGTGAGAGAGTGCAAAAGAAGAGCGGATGAAAGAATGGGAGAGGCTCTGTCAAGAAATTTTGCTGAAAACAAGAAAATTTTTGGAGTGAGATAAACAAGGTAAGAAAGCCTAGGGAACGAATGGATTTGTCAGTTAAAAACAGAGTAGGGAGTTAGTAGATGGGGAGCTGGAGGTATTGGGTAGATGGCGGGAATATTTTGAGGAACTTTTAAATGTCGATGAAAAAGGGAGGCGGTAATTTCATGTACTGGCCAGGGAGGTACAACATCGTTTAGGAGTGAAGAAGAGCAGGATGTGAGTGTGGGGAGGTGCGTGAGACATTACGTAGAATGAAAGGGGTAAAGCAGCTGGAATTGACGGAATCATGACAGAAATGTTAAAAGCAGGGGATGATATAGTGCTGGAGTGGTTGGTATTTTTGTTTAATAAATGTATGAAAGAGGGAAGGTACCTAGGATTGGCAGAGAGCATGTATAGTTCTTTATATAAAGGGAAGGGGATAAAAGAGAGTGTAAAAATTATAGGGAATAAGTTTACTGAGTATACCAGGTAAAGTGTATGGCAGGGTTATTATTGAAAGAATTAGAGGTAAGACAGAGAGTAGGATTGCAGATGAGCAAGAAGGCTTTAGAGTGGGTAGGGATGTGTAGATCAAGTGTTTACAGTGAAGCATATATGTGAACAGTATTTAGATAAAGGTAGAGAAGTTTTTATTGCATTTATGGATTTAAAAAGGCATATGATAGAGTGGATAGGGGAGCAATGTGGCAAATGTTGCAAGTGTATGGAATAGGTAGTAAGTTACTGAAGGCTGTAAAGAGTTTTTATGAGGATAGTGAGGCTCAGGTTAAGGTGTGTAGGAGAGAGGAGATTACTTCCGGTAAAAGTAGGTCTTAGACAGGGATGTGTAATGTCACCATGGTTGTTTAATATATTTATAGATGGGGTTGTAAAATAAGTAAATGCTAGGGTGTTGGGGAGAGGGTGGGATTAAATTATGGAGAATTAAATGCAAAATGGGAGTTGACACAGTTACTTTTGCTGATGATACTGTGCTTATGGGAGATTCTAAAGAAAAGTTGCAAAGGTTAGTGGACGAGTTTGGGAGAGTGTGTAAAGGTAGAAAGTTAAAAGTGAACATAGATAAGAGTAAGGTGATGAGGGTATCAAACGATTTAAATAAAGAAAAATTGGATATCACATTGGAGAGAGGGATTATGGAAGAAGTAAATGTTTTCAGATATTTGGGAGTTGACGTGTCAGCGGATGGGTGTATGAAGGATGAGGTTAACCATAGAATTGATGAACGAAAAAGGTGAGTGGTGCATTGAGGTATCTGTGGAGACAAAAACGTTATCCATGGAGGCAAAGAAGGAATGTACGAAAGTATAGTGGTACCAACACTCTTATATGGGTGTGAAGCATGGGTTGCAAATGCTGCAGCGAGGAGGAGGCTGGAGGCAGTGGAGATGTCCTGTCTAAGGGCAATGTGTGGTGTAAATATTATGCAGAAAATTCGGAATGTGGAAATTAGGAGAAGGTGTGGAGTTACTAAAAGTATTTGTCAGAGGGCTGAAGAGGGGTTGTTGAGGTGGTTTGGTCATTTAGAGAGAATGGATCAAAGTAGAATGACTTGAGAGCGTATAAATCTGTAGGGAAGGAAGGCGGGTAGGGGTCGTCCTAGAAAAGGTTGGAGGGAAGGGGTAAAGGAGGTTTTGTGGGCGAGGGCTTGGACTTCCAGCAAGCATGTGTGAGCGTGTTAGATAGGAGTGAATGGAGACGAATGGTTTTGGGACATGACGATCTGTTGGAGTGTGAGCAGGGTAACATTTTGTGAAGGGATTCAGGAAACCAGTTAATTGATTTAGTTGGACTTGAGTCCTGGAAATGGGAAGTACAATGCCTGCACTTTAAAGGAGGGGTCTGAGATAGTGACAGCTGGGAGGGACTTTTCTCAGCTGTCGTATCTGAGCTCCTCTGCAAAGACAGTGATTATGTATGAGTGTGGTGAAAGTGTTGAATGATGATGAAAGTTTTTCTTTTTGGGGATTTTCTTTCTTTTGGGTCACCCTGCCTCGGTGGGAGACAGCCGACTTGTTGAAAAAAAAAAAAAAAAATATATATATATATATATATATATATATATATATATATATATATATATATATATATATATATAACTTGATTCTGGCTTAAATAGCAATGCTCCTCTTTCCGAATAAAGCAAGCGAAAATTTGAGTATGCAATAATTTTGCAAAAATCATTCAGAACCTAACGAAAATATATATTTAAATGTGGATACCTGGAGTATACCTCGATAGGGTTTCGGAGCTCAACGCCCACGCGGCGCGGTCTGAGACCAGTCCTCGTGGTGGATCAGGGTCTGATCAACCAGGCTGTTACTGCTGACTGCACGCAAACTGACATACGAACCACAGCCCGGCTGGTCAGATTCTGACTTTAAGTGCCTGTCCAGTGCCTTCTTGAAGATAGCCAGGGGTCTATTGGTATTCCCCCTTATGTATGCTGGGAGGCAGTTGGACAATCTTGGACCCCTGACACTTATTGTGCTGGCTCTCAGCGTACTCGTGGCGCCCCTTCTTTTCATTGGGTGAATGTCGCATCTCCTGCCGAGTCTTTTGCTTTCATAGGGAGTGATTTTAGTGTGCAAGTTTGGTACTAATCCCTCTAGGATTTTCCAAGTGTATTTTATCATGTATCTCTCTCACCTGCGTTCCAGGGAATACAAATCAAGAGACTTCAACTCTTCCAAGTAATTTAAGTGCTTTATCGTAATTATGTGTGTCGTGAAAGTTCTTTGTACACTCTCCAGGTCAGCAATTTCGTTTGCCTTAAAGGGGGCAGTTAGTGTACAGCAGTATTACAGCCTAGAAAGAACAAGCGATTTGAAGAGAATCATCATGGGCTTGGCGTCCCTAGTTTTCAAGGTTCTCTTTATCCATTATATCATTTTTCCAGCAGATGCGGTAGATACAATGTTGTGGTCATTGAAGGCGAGATCCTCTGACATTATCACTCCCAGGTCCTTCACATTACTTTTTCGCTGTATTGTATGGTTAGAATTTGTTGTATACCCTGATACAGTTTTAATTTCCTCAAGTTTTCCATATCTGAGTAGTTAAAATTTCTCTTCATTAAACTTCATATTGTTTTGAGTGACCCATTTGAAGATCTGGTTGATGAACAACCATGGTGACATGACACAACCTTGTCTAAGGTCTACTTTACTCATACTGTAACCTGAGCCTCACTATCCTCGTAAAAACTTTCACTGCTTTCAGTAACCTCCTATTCCATTCATTTGCAACATCTGTCACATTGTCCCCCTATCCACCCTATCATATACCTTTTCCAAATCCATAAATGCCACAAAAACCTCTTTACTCTTATCTAAATACTATTCACCTATACTTTTCACTGTAAACACTTGGTCTACACACCCCCTACCTTTCCTAAAGCCTCCTTGTTCATCTGCTTTCCTACTCTCCATCTTACTCTTTACTCGTAAGCTTAACAGACTTATTCCTCTATAATTTTTGTAAGAAAAAGTGAATGCTCGGATGTTGGCAAGAGTGTGGGGTTAAAAGATAAAGAATCTAACAATGTGAGAGTTGTCACAGTTGCTTTTGCTGATGACACTGTGCTTTTGGGAGATTCTGAAGAGAAGTTGCAGAGGTTGGTGGATGAGTTTGGTAGGGTATGTAAAAGAAGAAAATTAAAAGTGTATAGGAAAGAGTAAGGTGATGAGGATAAAAAAAATAGGTGACGAAAGATTGGATATCAGATTGGAAGGGGAAAATATGGAGGAGGTGAATACATTTAGATATTAAGGATTGGACGTGTCAGCAGATGGGTCTATGAAAGATGAGGTGAATCATGGAATTGATGAAGGGAAAAATGTGAGTGGTGCACTTAGAAGTCTGTGGAGACAAAGAACTTATCCATGGAAGCAAAGAGGAGAATGTATGAGAGTATTGTTATACCAACGTCTTATATGGGTGTGAAGCATGGGTGATGAATGTTGCAACGAGGAGAAGGCTGGAGGCAGTGGAGATATCATGTCTGAGTGCAATGTGTGGTGTGAATATAATGCAGAGAATTCGTAGTCTGGAAATTAGGAGGAGGTGTGGGATTACCAAAACTATTATCTAGAGGGCTGAGGAGGCGTTGATGAGGTGGTTCGGACATGTAGAGAAGATGGAACAAAATATAATGACTTCCAGAGTATATAAATCTGTAGTAGAGGGAAGGCGGGGTAGGGGTCGGCCTAGGAAAGGTTTGAGGGAGGGGGTAAAGGAGGTTTTGTGTGCCAGGAGTTTGGGCTTTCAGCAAGCATGTGTGAGCATGTTAGACAGGAGCGAATGGAGACAAATGGTTTTTAGGACTTGACGAACAGTTGGAGTGTAAGCAAGGTAACATTTATGAAGGGATTCAGGGAAACCGGCAGGCCGGATTTTAGTCCTGGAGATGGGAAGTACAGTGTCGGCACTCTGAAGGAGGGGTGTTAATGTTGCAGTTTTATAACTGTAGTGTAAGCACGCCTCTGGCAAGACAGTGATGGAGTGAATTATGGTGAAAGTTTTTCTTTTTTCGGGCCACCCTGCCTTGGTGGGAAACGGCCGATGTGTTAATAGAAAATTAATAAATAAAATTAAAATTGTCTTCCTTTCAATTTAAATTATTATTATTATTATTGTTATTATTATTATTAATTGCTTTGTTAAACATACAATTTCTAAATAAATAGAATGCTGTTCACTGAAATGATTAATTGACGGGAAGATAAGGTTGTGAGCCTAATTAGAGTAAAGCGTCAGTTGGGCGCTGGAACATTGATTTATGAGAGGAACCAACGTCTGGCCCCACACACTAGTCCTCCAATACGACAGATGTGTAGGTCATAAATCTTGAGTATAGCCTTTGAATGTTGATATACTGAGAGACCAGACGCGTGCGCTTGTGTGCGAGCCTGTTTCTATATAAATATATATCACAAAGTCAGAGCTTAATAACTAGGAGAAATCATTTGAGTTCCTCATTGTTAACAATCGTAAAAATCTTGTTTGTTTGTTAGATAGTAATATTAGGTATAGTTTGTATTTTCAAGGAATTTTACATATTACCCTTTGTTTACTTTATCCATTAAATTTTTTAATTACACTTAATAATTAATGGGTAACCACAATTTTTAAAGAGTTGGACCGGTACGCCAGCGGAAGGCCTCGGTCAGATTACCAAAAGCTCCAGCTGTGGGTCATCATATAACTTAAGACCCACGTCCGGAAACGCTTGTCCTGTTTCCCGTCATACATATCTACCTACCTACCTACTGGACCGAAACGTCGTCGTAAGCTCCTCTCTCCTATGTTCGGGTTATTTGTACATAGTGGATAATCTTATCTTAAATGTGAGTATACATTTATTATTACTTTGTACTATGCCTCAGATTTAAATTTTATTTATAATTTTAAATGATTTTTAAAGTTGTAATATTCTCATTGTAATTTTAGTTTCTGATGATGGATGATGTTACACCCGAAACTATAATAATAAAGAAATTGGAGGTCCACTAAGATGGTGTTTGCCACAGTCTTGGTCTTACCTTTATATTGAAGATTCGTTTCGCACGTAAAATCTCAATTGTTTATGTATGTATGTATATATATATGTGGAGATGTCATGTCTGAGGTCAATGTGTGGTGTGAATATAATGCAGAGAATTCGGAGTTTGGAAATTAGGAGGAGGTGCGGGATTACCAAAACTATTATCCAGAGAGCTGAGGAGGGGTTGTTGAGATGGTTCGGACATGTAGAGAGAATGGAACGAGACAGAATAACTTCGAGAGTGTATAAATCTGTAGTGGAGGGAAGGCGGGGTAGGGGTCGGCCTAGGAAAGGGTGGAGGGAGGGGGTAAAGAAAGTTTTGTTTGCGAGGGGCTTGGACTTCCAGCAAGCATGTGTAAGCGTATTTGATAGGAGTGAATGGAGACAAATGGTTTTTAATACTTGACGTGCTGTTGGAGTGTGAGCAAAGTAACATTTATGAAGGGATTCAGGGAAACCGGCAGGCCGGACTTGAGTCCTGGAGATGGGAAGTACAGTGTCTGCACTCTGAAGGAGGGGTGTTAATGTTGCAGTTTTATAACTGTAGTGTAAAGCACCCTCTGGCAAGACAGTGATGGAGTGAATGATGATGAAAGTTTTCTTTTCGGGCCACCCTGCCTTGGTGGGAATCGGCCGATGTGTTAATAAAAAAATATATATATATATATATATATATATATATATATATATATATATATATAGAGCCTCTCGACACCACCATCGAAGTACAACCAATGACAACCCAAGAACCAGAAGTGTTAAAAGCTACCATTTCCTTCCTCCCGGGTCAGCTGGTGGTTTCACGTTATTAAGGACACAACACATCAAACAAATGGTCAGCACATCAGACGGGGATGTTTCAGAGTGTCTCCAGGTAGAGCTCACAAGATTTGCAAATGACTTTCTCATCGCTGGTGTTCCTCAGACCGTTGAGTCTCTTGGTGTGTATTTCTGTGTAGTAAGAATGAAAGATGGAGGCATCAGACCCATCGCCGTTGGCAACTCCCAGGGCCGCGTTGTTGCCAGGGCAGCAGTGAGAACAAAGCCATGATGCAGCCATCATGCTGAGAACAAGGCAGCTGGGGGTTTGCGATCCCACAAGGTTGCCAAGCCACAGTCAGCGCAACACAAGAATTCATCAATAACATCAGGGCCAGAAGCTCTGTCAAATTGAATTTTGCAGATACTTTAAATTCATTCAAAAGAGACGTTGTAATCAGAGCCTTTCATTACCATTTTCTTTCACTTTGCCCATTTATTCACTCTTGTTACAACAGCAACTCGAAATTTCTCTTTGGGAGCACTGCAAATTCGCGTGAAAAAATTTTAGATAAAGAAA
>WNWK01023602.1:0-30863 GCA_009830355.1 Cherax destructor | reverse complement strand
TACTTAATGTTAAAAAAAAAACACAAGTTACACACTCAAAAAATGAATAAAAATTTAAAGTATAAATATTTGGGGGAATTTAAGTCAAGTTTCAGTCTGGGGGGGAAAATGTAGGGGGAAACCCCCCCCAAATGGGAAAAAAAACCCAAGTAAACCGAATTGATAGTTCAGAAAAGGGGGGAAAATGTATTACATGGGTTAATAAATGTAAGAAGTCACTGCATGGATTACCTGGGTTGGCTTGGTGCCTTGATGTTCTGGGGGGGAAAAACATTCACTTCACTAGCCCCCGCAAAAAAAGGTGTCAATGGCAGGGGGCCACCCCCCTTTTTTAAAAAGGTCATACCCCCGGGCCACAGTTTTCTGGGGGTTCCAAACACTGCAATACTCTTTAAATTTTAAAACCTGCAGCTTTAAACCAAAATAAAACCAATTTACACGGGGGAAGGAGAATATAATGATTCCCAAATTGTTATATTGCAATCTTAACTGGCTGCCCACTAGATAAATGGCAAGGAAAATAGATAATAACAGGCTGACTCTTTTTCCAAAAAAAAAAAAGGGGAACCCCAGTTACTCAAGAGAAAAATGTTCATGAAACTGAACATCATGAAGAGAAGCTTGTTCACAGTAAAAATGCAATAATCTTATCCCTGAAAAAAATTAACTTAATTTTAAAAAAATTTAAAAGGTTACACGCCCAGCACAGATGAAAAGTAAATTTGAAATAGTTGGGGGAATTTTTAAACAGTAAGTTTCAGTCTGGGGGGGAAAATTTTTTGGGGAAACACAGCACAACACTGGGACAAGCAATTTAAATTTTTTAAAATTGTATTTGATAGTTCAGTAACACGGGGAAAATTTACACTGAGTTAATAAATGTGAAGTCACTACACTAAAAAAAAACGGGGGACCCTTTTAAAAAGTCTTTACAGGCCAGATAATTTTTAAACCCCAAAGCGAAACACTGTTGCTGAAGGTCAGAAAAAACCCTAGAAAAAGGGGTGAGGGAAAGTTAGGAATTAACCGGGGGGCTAAAAAACCCCGCACCACTACATAAACAGCGTCTTCACAGGGGGGGGCGATTTTTGGGGGGAAAATGCGTTTTTGTCGACTCACAGAACCTGGGCCTTGTCGTGGCCCCCGTCTATCTTTTTTCTTCACCTGGTCTGTGGCGGTGGGGGGAAATTTTTCAAGCAGGGAAAAATTTAAAAATGGTAGCGAAAAACTAACCCCCCCCCCCTTACTTTCTCACTTTTTAAACCCAAAATTTGGGTTTTCAACCACACTAAACTAGGAAAATTAGCTTTTACGGGGGAGGAAGCCCCTGATAAGGGGAAAACTATAGAACTTTTAAAAAGATGTGCTGGGGATCGGGGGAGCTGTGCCTCCCCGGCTCCCTTGGTTTGTCCTCCCCTTTTTTTTTTTTTGCCTGTTTAATGTGCAATTTAAAACCCCAAACAACCACTTAAAAAATTTCTGAGCAGGCACGTATGCACACAGGAGAACATTCTTAAGAAGGGTGGGGGGAAAAACGGGAAAGCTGGCCGGGGGCTGGGGGCTCGGGGACGTATGGGGGCAGGAAAAACCCCCCTAGCCCCTAGGTAAATAGGGGGGGGTGGTTTAAGGTTCCCCAAATAGAGGGAGGAGGCAGGCGAGGGGGTGTAGATGGGCCCTTTTTTGTGCCATTTAAACCCCCTTTTTGTTTAACTAGGTAGATAAAAAAATCACAGCTCAAAATAAGGTTTCAGCAACAATGCACCCCCCGCCCCAAAGATATGAGTTGTCAGTCAGGGGTAAACAGTCCGGGGGAAAAAAAAGGGCCCAGGACCTCACTCACCCCGTCCTTCCCCTCAAACACTCAGCCTTTCCCCCCAAAAGGGGGCTCGGGAACTGTTTTTAGGCCGCCCAAACCTGAAACGCTGTTTTTGGTTTTTTCTTCATTCCTTATAGGGACTTGATGATAGGCATGAGATAAAATTTTGGGAAACACATAGTACGGGGGCAATTTTTTTCACTATATCATAAAATTCCCAGGAAAAAGGGTATTTTTCCCCAAAAATGAAAAATTTGGGTTGTCCCCAGAATAGTCGATAGCCAGCCTCCGTTTCCTATAATCATCCTTGACAACAACGCCCCCGCCCCCAAAAGGAAATTTTTTTGGTTTTTATAATCCCTCCTTCAGCAGCCTCTGAGTTTTTTTCCCCAATGAACATCCTATCTTCAAAGAAAGGGGGTGACACTTATGGGATGACAATCCGCAGTAAGATTCGCAAACTTTTTTGGGGTGGGTCCCCCCAAAAGTGCTAAGACCACAGACAACGAGGAGGCAGTTCCCCCCCCATATGTTGGGTAACACTACCATGACGCTTCTGAAAGTCCGGGCCCAAAAGGAAAAAAATCGGAAAATTTTTTGGGGAGAACTTTAAATGACATCTTAAAAACCCCCCAAACCGGGTTTCCTTAAAAAACCCCCCTAACGTCTGAATAGAGAGAGGGGTTAGAAAAAACGGTACCTGATGATGATGTACCAAAAAGGGGGTGGCGTTTAACTACAAAAAGGTTGATGAAACCTCTGAGCTGCCACGTCAATCAGCCATCTACTTCGTTCTTTGATAAATTTTTTCCCCAAACCCCCCTTTGACAGTGAATTTGGAGCAGCGCGGGAAGTCACGTTGCTAAGTCGCCTGGGGAATGCTAGAAGCACTAGTTTTTTGTTGATGATTAGCAGGGAATACTTTAAAAGTGACCTTTCTTATGGCATTGTCCTTGCTACCCCCCGGGGACACTTTGGACGTGATGTTTGAAAACCCAAAAAAAAACACTTTGTGCCTGCAGCGGGTCACTGAACATTCCACAAATTTTTTTTAAAAAGATTTTTGGGGTCGGAGTTGGCCACCCTCAAAAAGGCTGGGTAGTACTGTACTTCAGAATCTTCTGGGCGAATTAATGCCTTGTGGCCCAAGGGGGAAGTCCGGGTTTTTTTCCCCCAAAAAACCCTTTCCATTATTTGATTGCGGGCCACAAAAAAACATCCCTGATGGCTTTTTTAAATACTGAGAAGCTGTCCCCGCCCCGGAAGTTACAGTCCTTCCAAATTTTTAAGCTTGAAAGTATTCCTCAAAATTTTAAAAATTTGGGGGGGTTGCAAGACGATATCGTGCAAAGATTTTTTTTGGGGGGGCAAATATGTCACACCCGGGTTTGGGGGGAAGGGGGACCAATGGGCACTGTGGGGAATTGTGAGGGGGGAAGTCTAGGGGGGGACACCCCACTAGCACCAAACAACCCCGGGGGAGATGACCGACTGAAATTTACCGTTTTTTTCCCCCTTTAAGGTATGTAAGTTTTTACCCGCTGGGGGCCCCCCCGAGGGGGTCCTTTTAAATTTCTTTCCCCCCCTGCCTCTCCCCCAAAAGTATAAATAAATCTAAAAGATCATGTATTTAATTATGTTAGGTTAAATTTAAAGTGGACTGTATTGGTTTTAAAAAGACTGAACAATCAGGAGAAGAGGTAGAGAACAGACATTTAAAAAACTAAACCCCCACCTAACAAACCCGCATAAAGGGGGGTGATGTAGATCGTTGACCTAGCTAAAGTACATCTACTGTTGAACAATATCATTGGCCAACAATAAAGATGACAGTATGGTCCAGCTTTAGATAAAGGGGGTCGTTCTGTTGTTGAGTCCTCCCGATCTGATTCGATCCATGGATTAGCTGTCTCGCGTAAAGGGAAAGGGGTTTTTTTTTTCCCTTGGGACTCTTATCCCCACGAGACCAAAAACGTTAATTTAACATGGGGTTTGGGCGGGTAAATCAGACCCCCCCCACTAATCCGACCGTTTGTACTGTTTATCGTATAATTTTTTCTTTTAAATATACCCCCAATCCCCCCCTAGTTTATACACATTCACAGTCTCGATACTTGAATTTCCCAGTAGATAAGCCAAAAAGTTAGTTTATTTCAACAAAAGGCCCCCAAAAAGGGGGGGGGGTATGGCTACCCAAGCAGGCCCCCCCCCCGGCAATCAACCCCCTTATTTCCCTTTTTTTTACTATATTCCCAAAATTCCCCCCAAAAAACCCAATATATTTCCGTCTCTTCTAAGAATTTTCTCCCCAACATCAGGGGGCAACTTTATCCTCCCCTTTTTGTCATTTCCTCAGTTCAAAAAGGCCCCCGGGGCCCCCCCTTGGGGGGGACCCATTTCCTGGTTTTTTTCCGATTACTGGACCTCCTGGGCCCTTTCCCCCGGGGGTTCCCGCCACTGGGAAAATTCCTCCACAAAAAAAAGGGGAATTAAACCAATTTGGTGGGCGGGGGCTCCAAAATTGGAAAGGGCCCCCTTTACCACCTGGTCTCGGGGGGGGAGGCTGCCGGGGTTTTTTCTGCCCATTCCCCTACCCCCCCCCGCCCAGCCTCTTCCCCCTTTCCCCTTCCGGGGGGATGGGTTTTTATTACATCCCCCATGCCAGCGGACTTAAAAAAATCTGTTCATATTGGAAAGTTTATCAATTACAACTTTTTTAAAAACCAATATTTTCCCCCGAAGCCATATTACCGGGGAGACTATTGTGCATTCTAAAAAAATCAAACGTCTATGAAAAGATAAAAACACGGCCTTATTCCGGCTTTATTGAACACGAAAAAATGGTACATGTCTGCAACAAAAAAAAATATCTAAGACTGCTGCTGCAGGACAAAGGTGATGGGGCATATGTCCTCAGAAAAGCTATAGCTACTGGAACATTTTTAAACTTACCATGTAATCTGCCCTCAAAAGGATTTGTGTAAGAAAGACCCCGCCATGTGGGGCCCCTCGCTTTCTTGTTTGTTGTTATTGTGGGGGGGCCCCCGGGGGGGTGCGATTTTTCCTGCTGGGCTCCCACAAAGCAGTATCATACAACCCCCTTCTAAAATATCAGATACAGAACCCCCCAAAAACGTTGGGGGGTGACTGCCCCGGGCCTTTTGTCCCAAGCCCTTCAGGGGTTCTTTTTTTTAGGGGGTTTGACTATCTTTTTAGGGGCCCCTTTATTTCAAAAAGGGGTAGCCTAAGGGGCTTGGGGGAAAAGAAAGCTTTTTTCCACATCTATTGGTGTATCTTAAATTTCCCCCCTTTGGGGTTTTCAACTGGGGTAATGTCTTGTGGGAAAAGTAGTCTCTTCACCTTTTTGGGAAAAGGGGGTGGGCATAATGCCGATTAGCTTGTGGGGGCCTACCCCTTCCCCCAAAGGATCGTCTTTTTCTCCCCCGGTGACTTTTCCCCGGAAAGGGGGTCCAGGGTGACATAACCAGGTGGGCATGGAGGCTCCCGTAGGGGGAAAATGGTTAAAGGGAGTCTCATGGGGGGGATTAGGGGCTGTACGCAATGATCTAATAATGAAGGGCATCGGTAAGACAGTCTGCCAGTGTTGAACCGGAGATTGGGGATTTCAGTTTTTGGGGGAACTAAACTTCCAAAAGTACCATTAACCGCCCACTTGCCCATTGCCTTTTTTTTGGGGAGTTTTGTTGTTCTGCTGCAAGCAACCCCTTTTTTTAAAAGGAAAAAACCCCCAAGTTCACCCCCTCGAAGGGGATCCTGTCTGAAGGGATAGGCCGGCATCCCAAAAAAAAAATTGGGAAAACCCCCCAACTGAGAAAGTTGAAGCAGTTTTTATTTGCACAGGGGCCCAAAAAAGGAAAACCCGGGGGAAATTTATCTCTATTTGGGAAACCCCCCTTTGGGGTTTTTTATGCTTGGTGGGGCCCCCTTTGAAATCTATAAAAAATCTCTCGAAAGGCTGGGGGTTTTTTATGGGGGGGTTTTTTCTCTGGCGGGGTGAAATTTTTTTTTTCCCCAAAAATACTCTGCAATCTGATCACTTGCCTTTTTCCCCACTAAAGTAGGGCATTTTTTTAAAAGATTTAAAAAAAATGATACGGGGTGTAACCCCTGGGTGAACAAGGCCTTGTGGGCTCGGGGGAGTGATTGAAAATCATGACATGCTGCCCCAAAGGGGGACCTAGAGAATGCATCAGGTGAAATGGTTTTTTTTCCCCCGGTATTTCAGAATATCAAAGTTATAACGTTTGTTCCATCCTCCCCCCCTAATATCTTGGGGGTTCTTGATCTTACTTTTGTGCTTCTTGTCAAACATATACATCACGGACCGTTTTGGGGGGTCCTTACAGGGAAAAGTCTGCCCGTTAAATAATGCCCCAGTTTGGGGGAAAAACTTCATGATGGCCTGGGCTTTTTCACAGCAGCTTTTCCTTTTTATCCTTAAAAACTTAAAAAAGTTAGGGGGGGGCCTGTTTTTTAGGACTGCGGGAAAGGGGGCTTCAGATGCATCCGTGTCCTCCTCGAATGGTAAAAGGGGTCATCAATGGCCTGAATACTGATTTTTTAAAGTCCTGTTTGAGAATTTTGAAAGCAGTTTCTGCTTCCTTTGTCACAGGGGAAAAATTGGAGACTCAGTGGGGAAACTTTTCTTTAATAGTTTGGGAAAAACCCGTGAGTAATAAGCAAAAGACCAAGAGTTCTTTGGGTGACTTTTTTTTTGGGGCAAAGTTCCCGTAGAGGTCTATCTTTTAGGGTCTGGGGATATTGCACCTCCTTCCCCCCCAAAAAACCAAGGATGTTAACCCTTTTTTGTGGAAAAAGTGCAATTTTCTTCATTGTTTGTTTTTTTCTTCTTGGCAGTTTCCCAAAAAAATTATCGGGTTTGATATGTTCCCCCTGGGTTTTGCCACAAATGGAAAATTTTAAAATCTTTTCCCTAAGTTGCTCTTCCTGAATAAGGGGTTAATTCGTTGAAACGGGCTACCCCTTTGGGAAAACCCCAAAAAAAGGTTTTTGTTTGATATCTTTTTTTTACCTATCCCATCCTGGGGGGGTAGTCAAAAGATTACAGGGGAAAAAATGGGTCCAGGACGGGGCCTCAAAATTTAAAACTGAGCAAGTTACAAGGTAATGGAAAAAAGATGGGAAATTTAAAAAAGGGGGTTTTCAGATTACAGAGGTATATATAGGGGCCAGAGACTGGGGCCCCCCAAAAAATTTATAAAAACAATTTTTAAAATTTTAATTTTAAATTTATGTTTTCAAGGTAATGAATCATGTAAGTAAATTTTTTACGTCTGCTGGTTTATAAACAAAAAAAGCAATAGCAATCTATTGTCTACCCCCCCAACTGTAATGAGTTTTGGGGGAAATTTTAAAATTTTTCCCCCCACATATACATATACACACGCATACATGTATATACATACACACAAAACATACACACATGTAAAAAACACACACACACACACACACACACGTGTCAATGCTTTATTACAGGAGCAAAATCAGGGTTTTTTTGAATGGTTTAATACCACTGTGGGAAAAACTTTGACATTTTGAACATTTTTTAATGATTTGTCTCGAATTCATTAATTTTTTCCCCCAGTAAAAAGACGCAGGGTGGACAAAAACCCCCAAAAAGGGGGTTTAAAAATTTTTTTGGGCTACATCTGGTGGTGGTGATTTAACCTGCCAAAAATACTTGTAACCCAGCCAGGCGGGGCGTATGACATCCAGAGTCTGCATTTTTTGGATACCATGACATGTGGCCCTCCCATGATAGAATAGTAGATGGGGGGGCTGGTTAAACCCCTGAGTTTTAAGTCAAAAAAAATTCAAACAAAAAAACAAAAAAAAACAAAAAAAAAATTTTATTTCATTGCGGTTACTGGGTTTGGGGTTACAATGTAAATTGAGAAAAGGGGGCCCCACTGACATGCCATGGCAGGGGGGGAAAATTATTCTCCCCCTTAAAAAAACAGGTAAATATTGAAATTTATTGGGTTATTCTAGTTAAAAATTATTTTCAAAATTACAAATGATGAAATTTTTTTTTTAAAATTATTATATAATGAT
Source organism: Cherax destructor (assembly GCA_009830355.1). Classification (NCBI taxonomy): domain Eukaryota; kingdom Metazoa; phylum Arthropoda; class Malacostraca; order Decapoda; family Parastacidae; genus Cherax; species Cherax destructor. The sequence goes on along the minus strand of WNWK01023602.1, from coordinate 22,951 downwards.
ATTAGATCTTAGATTGTTACGGGTTTTAAAATTCTTGAATATAAGGGGGAAATTGGGGTTTTTTAAAAGGGAAAAAAAATTTTGAGCTTTTTTGTTAAAAATAGGGGTAAAACATAATGAAAATTTAAATTGAATTATTTTAAAGGGAAGTAACAATGAGCATTTTAAAAGTAGTTTATAGAAAACCCTTTTAAAGGTTTTTGGGGGTGATAGGTGGTTTTAGTTGATTTTTAAAATTATTTTAGAAAATTTTTAAAATTTTTTTATTAAAATTCAGATTTTTGGGGCCCCCTTTATGTGCATAAAATTTTTTTAAAAGGTTGATATGAACACGGGGTATATAAAAAAAGTGATTTGTCTGTTTTGGGGGTCTTTAATTTGGGGGGAAAATTTTGGGAAAGGGGGTTTATATTGATTAAAAATTTTATATATTGTAGGAAAAGGGGGAAAGTATGAATGTTCTTTACGGTGGGGTTTTTTGGGAAATTTTTGAATATTGGTGGAGTATGCTGTCTGGGGGGGGAAAATTTTTATCATTCTGACTGCGGCCTTTGTTGTGTTATGAGTGGGTCTAAGGTGATTTAACTTTTTTTGATCCCCATGCACAGATTCCATGGTGAGATACGGGTGATAAGGAATGTATGTAAAAAGGGGAGCTGTTTTGGTAAAAAATGGTTTTTTGATTTTATTTTGAGTTTTTTTTGGGGAAATTTTTGTTTTTTTTGGGGTTTCCCAAAACCCTGTTTTTTTTTTTTTTTTTTGGGGAAAATTGGGGTTTTTAAAATTTTTAGTCGTCATCCATGTTGATATTTTCTGAATTGGGCTTTAAAAAAGGGGAAAAAAAGGGTTTGGGGGTGAAAAGAATATGTTTTTCATCTAAAATTGGGTTTGAGGTTGTGATCATTCGTGGTCTTTTAAAAATTTGGGGAAAAAGGGGGCCCCCAGGACATTCCCCGGGATCCCTGTAATTTTGGGAAAGGGTTTCCCGCTCCATTTTTTTCACTTTGGCTTTTTTTGGGGTTGGGTTGATTTTATTTAGTTAGTGGGTTTATACCATAGGGGCTAATTTTTAAACGAAAATCATGGTCGATTTTTAAAAAGCTTTGGGAGATCAATGAAGACCCAAATTTGGACTTTTTTTTTAAATTTAATATTCCCCAAAATGCCCCAATCATTTTTCTCTTGTTTGTCCTGAATCCAAATTGACGGGGGTTGGAATTTTGGAGACGGGTAGGAATAGATTTGTAAAAATTTTAAATTTTTTCAAATTTTAAAAAGCAATGGAAAATTAAAAAATTGGTCTATAATTATTCAGGTCTGTTTGATCCTTTTTGGGGGATCGGGTACCCATTTTGGGGTTATGGAAAGGTAGAGGTTTCAATGGATTTATTGAATAGTGTTGCTATAATTGGTAATATTTGAAACGTAAAAAAAGTTGGTGGTTTTTTTTGGGGTGTTATTATGGGATTTAATTTGGGGGTTTGGGGGGTGGGGAAAAGCATTAGGGTAGGTGTTTGTGAGGTAGTCTTTTGGGGCGGGTGTTTGAGCTTTTTTACCCCTGATTCTTTCCTATGGGGGAAAAAAAGGGGTTTAAATCTGTTGTTCTCAGTAGGTGGGGGAGGTTATTTTCCTTGATAATTTGATGGTTTTTTTTCCCATCTTTTTTAGTTGCAGATAGGGTTTTAGGTCTTTTTTTATATCCCCTTTTTTTGTTCTGAGTCTGTTCTCATAATACAATTTTTGATCTCCTTATCAGGCTGGTAAATTTGGGGTAGCCCTTTTTGGTTGTTCCCCCGGGTTTAGATTCTTATTGTTTTATAGGTTTTTGTTAATGGTTTTGGTGTGGGTGTTGAGGGGGTTTGATCCCATGTGATCTTTTAGTTTTTAAAAAATGTTTGTTAAAAGGGGTTTTTTTTAAGGGGAAAATTTTATATTTTTTAATTTATTTTTTTAACTCATTATGGTCAATTTAATCATAGCTGTTTAAAGTTTTTTTAATGACTCTTATGATTAAGGAATTTTTAAAAATCTGGGGGAATTTTTTGATTGTTGAAAGGTGGATGTGGTCTGGGGTGTTGTCTTGATGATCCTGTTTTTAAAAGGGGGGGTATAGTAGCCCCGATGTGGTCTAAAAATTTTGGGGGTATTCGGAGATTTTTGTAGGTTTTGATATTGTTGGGGAGTAACAAGCAGTTTCATTTTTTTAATTCTTTACTTTGGGTCCTGGTCATGTGGAGATTTATTTGGGAAATCCCCTGTGGAAAATGGGCTTGTTCATGTGTGCATCAGTTATTGGGGTTCCTTTTTTCACAAAATTTGGGGGAATGTTTGACTTTTTTAGATGTTTATCACTGGGGGGGGTTTTTTCAGGTCTTTTTTTAAATTGCTTTAATATTTCTCCATGCTCATCCCTTATGCAAGATTTTTACCCTTCAAGTTGATCAGGGAATATATGCTTTTCCCCCCCTGATCTGCCCCCAAAATTTTAAAAGGCTGTGTAACCTGGGATGCCCATAGACATCTGTAGATCGGGGGGGTCCAGTGAGTGTGATGATTGAGCTTTGGTCTGGAGGTTGGAGTAGTGCTGGGGTTTTAATGTTTTAAAAAAATCTCTTTTGAAGTTTAAAATTTTCCCGAAGTTATGTTTTTTTGGTCTATAATTCTGCTTTCCCTTAAAGTTACTTTTTTGGGTTTGGGGAATCATGTAAGTCATTTAATAATAGGTTGATATCGGATAACCTGTTCATAAGATTTGATGTGATTCTATAACTAGTAGAAGAATAGAAAATAAACTTAATAATATGATACTAGAATAAATGCTTGGAACTATTTGATTATTACAAATTTTTAAAAAATTTGTAAAAAAGGGGTATTTGACAAGTTTTGGACGTAATTTCCCCCTTGGCCCAATTTATACAAATCAATTAATTAACTATGGTATTTTACTAAAGTTTGGGAAAAAAAGGAGCTGGGGAAAATGATAGCAAACAATAAATAAAAAAATTATCCTGATTAGACCTTAATTATTAAAAAAAAATTAATAAGAAACCAGTTGGGTTTTAAAAAATCGGGGAAAAAAAGTAAACAATATTAAACTTTAGGAATATAATAGAAAAAAAAAAAAAACATTTTGGGCCCCAAAAATACCCTTTTATTACAAGTTAACATTTTGGGAATATTAGAAATAAAAAAAAACACTTTGCCCAAATTAGCCCCTTTAAAAAAAAAAGGGGAAATTTTTGGATGAAAGGATACTATATTGTTTTGGAACTATTTCAAGAGAATATAAAAGGGGGGGATTAAATTAAATGGACAGATAAAATATGATAAAAAATTTAAATTTAAAAAAAGATTTGATTTATATTATAAAGTTGAAGCAAGTAATCAAAAAAAAAATCATTTTTATGGGGTAGTTGGTACTAGAAATTATATAGAAAAAAAATTTCAAAAAGTAGTAGTAACATCCCAATACAGCCCCTATATTATGTGTTGAGGACAATGGAATAAAAAAAGGAAATGTCATTTTTCCAAGGAAGTTGGTAACCCTTTGTTTGATAAAAAAAATTTTGGGCCCTGTTGATACTTTTCAACAAGTATTTTCCCACACAAGCACTGAGGGGTTTTTTTCCCCCTTTTTTAAAATTTTTTCCAGCCTAAACAGAAAGGTTTTTTGACGTTTCCTTTAGGACTCGTTGTTTATCTCCACATTTCATTGTAATTGTGTTTTGGGTTAGATTCTTTTTATCTATGAATGTTTTTGATCATTATACGGGTTTCCTTGTTTTCCTAGCAATCGTGTTTCTTGATTTTTTTTCCCCTTTAAAAATTTAAACCCCGGGTGGTTTAAATTACGATGGGTTTTTTGCACGGGGTTGATTATTCTCGGGGAATGTGGTTGCTGTTTTTTTCTGCATAGACGTTTCTTTTTCCCGGTTTGTCATCTTGAAAATCAAGATATTCATCAAGTCGATGTGCATGTTTTTTCGGTCTGATTGCTGCTTCATTTTTTCAATTTTTTTTGATCTGTGACTTTTTTAAAACTGTTTGTGAGTATTTTTTTTGTAACTGATGAAACTTTCTTCGGTTTTTGGGTCTTGATCTCGGTTAAATTTAAAAAGATTCCCTTTTTCCCTAGTTTTTTTTGATGTCTTTGTTTTCCCCCCCAAAAGGGGAAAATTTTTTCCCCAATAGTATCAGGGAAAAAATCCCTTTTATGCCCGGGAAAGGGGTCCCCCGAAGCGGGGGGTTTTTGGGGGGATCCGCCAAGGGGGTGTATTTTTGTCGTGGGGGCGGGGGGGGGTGGGGGGGTTGTTGATCCCCCGGTTTTTTGGGTAGACATGTTTTTTTTAAAAACCCCGGCGTTGGGTTTTTTGGTACTGTTTTTTTTCCTCTGGTTCCGCTCATAGTATCACAAGTGAAGCTATGGAGGGGGCTTTTTTTTCCCTTTTGGTTTGGGTTTTTCGTTCGTCTGGCAGCGCGGGGATTTTTGGGGGTTTTGGGGTGTTTTCCTTGAAACTTCAATTTTTTTAAAGGGTTTTGGGGGATTTTGGATTCTTGGGTCATTAGGGATCTACGGGGGGTTTTTTGCAGTTGTCCCCTTTAATTAACCCGCTTTGATGAGCCTAGTTTTGGAGAAAAAAGGGGTGCTAGGATGCGCCGCTGCCGCTGCCGCCTGCCGGAGTTTTTTTCGTTTTTTGTTCTAAACTGCAAATGCAAGCCAAGTTGAAACTATCCCCCTTTAAAACATAAAATTGGTTTTCAGTTTTTCAGCTTTGAAGAAATGTGAATGGAATCACACATGTGCACTCTATCCAAGGGGCCCCCATCCCCGCTTTGGGCCCCGACATGCTACAAGTTATACTTATTTAGTTGAGAGCATTTATGGATGACGGAAAAACAGTTAAATTAGAAGTTAACCTTAAAATACATGGACGCATTTAGTGCCCAAAAACGGAAAAATTCTGTCTAAAAGGGAGGGCCCAGTTTTGTTTTTTTCCCCAAAATTTTTTTTAAAAGGGGCCATCACTCTGTTGACAACAGCACCTCCCCCGGGACCAGGGGATTTTGAACAGAACCATCAACGTAAAAAATTTTTAGAGAAGTGCTGTTTGGCTAAATTATCAATACATTTTAAAAGGGATCATGTTTGGTTTTAAGGCGGGGAAACTTTGGTTGTGATTTAAGTATTTTGGGGGGAAAAGGGGGGGTGGTATTTAATGGGGGGAAAATTTCCCGGGCAAAAAGGGCCCTGTTGCCTTACTGCCACAGATCATGTATCTGATTCGGGGGGTCGTTCCAGTTTTCGATCCATCTGGAGGGATGTTCACCAGTGCTGAGGGAAAGTTTGGGGGGGTTTTTGGGATGGGTTTGAATGGGCTTGCCTGAGCATATTAAAATTAGGATATTTCTTTCAAGAAAAGATCTCTGATTTTGGGGAAAATTTAGTTCTTTTTATTTAAAATTTTCATACAGGATCCAAATGATCCTCATTGCCGTTCTGGTTCCAACCCCAACTTCCAGTCAGACACAAAGAGCAAGTGGGGGGCAGCATAATCAATTTGATCTAATATAAGCAAGATACATCATTTTCACAATTTTAACATTAGCCCCATCCCCCGGGGGAAAAAACCCCCACCTCAAGTTTGGGTTTTTTGTTTGAAAAAGTCTTTACAACAGGTCCAAGTAGTGGACCTCAAAGCCTAGATCCCTGATCTTTTTAAATATTTAAAAAAAACCCATCTCAACGGGATCGGCGAACTTTTCCTCTGTCGAGGAGGACGCCTTTAGTATCTTTGTTTTTCGTAAAATTTAAAAAAACCCCCCAGGTCTTGACACGAGGCTAGAAGGGATATGGGGCTGGCTACAAAACCGGGAAAAAGGGGCTTTAGAATTTGAATAGAGTGGGACGACACCCCGGGGGGGGGGTTCCCCAAATTTCCCAAAGTTTTTTTATTTATTCCCCGGGAACAACACAAAGACTTTTTTTTGGGGACAGGTAGCCTTTAATCCAGCAAAAAAGCCACCCCCAACACCCAAATTTGGCAAGTTCACAATGATTACATGTCTGTTGGCAACATAAAAAAAAAATTTTTTAAAGGTAAAGGGGTAAAACGTGGCGGGGGGGAAAAAGGTGGTTTGCATTGGTGCCCTTTTCCCCAGCATGAAACCATGCAACCGGGGGAAAAAAAATTTTTGATTCTTAAAGGGAAAAATTTTAAAAATCACCCTCTCAAATTTTTCCCCATAAGCAGCTAGTAAAGATATTGGGAAAATGAATTTTGTTGATTGGGCGGAATGGGAATGATAGGCTGTTGGTCCAAGATTTAGGGCCCCCATTCCAAGCCATTTTGTATAATTCAGAAAAGGGTTGCCGGGTACTGGCCAAGCAATCTTGTATATTGGGGGTTTCCCCCCCTCACCAGGTGACGTGGGGCCTTTAGTTAGTGCTGCATCAAGTTCAAAGTCAGTGAAAGGGAAGGGTTCAGTTTTTTCCCCTTTAAAAAAAAAACCAAGTCCCCCCCGGGCATCATCCTTGTCATTTTTTCGCCTGTGTGGTCCCGGGAAGATTTTCATACGATGAACACCCCAACCTACTAGTTTTTTTCCCCCTTTTGGGATGAGGGTGCAATCTGACCGGTTCTGTTACCCTTAATTTATTTTGCCCTCCATGCCGGCAAGGGGGTGGGATTAGACCATTACAAATTTTCCCAGCGTTCCCAGCTCTGTAAACGCCTTTTGCAGCAGCAAGGGCATTTAAAAGGCCTCAGCACCAAATTTTTCTTTTGGGCCTATTCTGCGACATGTTTGTTTGTTTTTTAAAAATATTGTAATAAGTTGGTTTTTAAAAGGGGAAGTAGATTGTTAGGGAAAATTGGGTTGGGTTTCCCCGGAGGTTTTTTCAAAAAATTCTAATATTTAAAAGGTCATTGTTGGTCTAACAGAGGAAAAAAAGGGAATTATAATCAGTACAGGGCAAAAAGTCCTCATGTTGAGGGGGGGAACTTTAAAAACTTTGTTTGAATATTCCACCAGGAAGGAAAAAAAATTTACCATATCTATGATTTCCCCCGGAAATGGTCTGATGATTTTCTGATACAATGGTAGACTACAAAGGCAGAAAATGTTGAAGCCAAGACACAGACAAGGGGTGCCCCCCAAAAATTTGGTTAAAGGTAAATTTACCCATTTTTTAAAAGTGACGGGTTGGTTTTGATTCAAACTGTGAGCTTCAATTTTTTGTCTTGCATTAAAATTTCCCCAAATTAAAAAAGGGGCTCAGACTGAGCCAAGTTGGGGCTTTCCAAGAAAATTTAACATGCAGGAAAACATACAAATTAAATATGTTGAAAGAGTTCCCAATAAAATCCCCCCAAACCAAAATTTTTATCCCCCTGTTTTCTTATGTGGAAAATTGTGGGGGGAATTTTTTTATATATTTTTATAAAAAAAAAGGCCTCATTTCTAACTTTTTTAACACAAAATCCCTGGACATGTCTTTTCAACAGAAAAAATACATCTAATGACTGCTGCTGCAGGACGGGTGATGTAAGATATTCCCAAAAAAACTATCTTTCTATTTAAAATTTCCATGAATCTGCATCACAATGTATTTGGGCAGACCACACGCCATGCTGGGCCATCCCCTTTTTTTTTTTTTGTTAAGGGGGCCCCCCCGGTGGTGCCGAAGTCCCCTTTCGGCCCCCCCAAAAAGCGGTATCCTAATCTCCCCCTTTTAAAATATCCCCATAATTCCTCCAACGGTTAGGGGGGTGACGGGTCGAACCTTTGTGGGCCTTGGCTCTTAGGGGTATTTTTCGGGGGTTGACTATCTACTGGGGGATCCTCTATTTTAAAAAGGAGTGAAAAATTTCCCGGGGGAAAAAGCATCTTTTAAATCTTTGGTGTATCTTTGAAATTTCCCTTTTGGTTTCAACTGGGGCTAAGTGTCTTTAATCAGTAGTTCTTCACCATTTTTGGGGGAATTGGGTAAACGGATTGGCCTTGGAGCCCCTTTCCACTAAAAAGGGGGCCCCCTTTTCATCCCCCCGGGGACTCTTCAGGAGAATGGGTCCAGGGTGACATAACCAGGTGGGCCCCCGAAAAGGGGAAAAACCCCTGAATAGTTGAAATTTTGGGGGGAGCTTTTGTAGCTGTGACGCTGATCTAATAAGTAAAAGGGACCCCAGGTAAAACAGCGCCAGTTTTGGGCCCGGGGTTTTCGAGATTTCGTGTCTTTTAATGGACTTCCATTTTTACCAAAAACCCCCACTTGACCATTGCCGGGGTTTGCTTTTTTGTTTTGCTGGCAATCCCTTTTTTTAAAATCATAAATTCATTACTTTTGAACGAGGATCCCCTGTCAAAAAGGATAGGGCCCGGGGATAAAAAATAGCGAATACGGAAAGAAAACGTGACATTTGGGAAGAAAAAATTTTCCGGGGGGAAAAAAGGGGAAAACCCGAATTTTCTACTATTTTAAAAAAATCCTATTCGGTTTTTTGCTTGGGGAGGTCCTTTAAATCTTTTTCAGTCTCGAAAGGGGGGGTGGTTTTATGAGTATTTTTTTGCGGGGTTTGGCTTATCTGCACATACCTCCCTGACTGATCACTTGCCCCCCTCTTCCACTGAGTGGGCATACTTAGATTTAAAAAAAAGATACAGGCGTGAAAATCCTGGGGACACAAAGGGCCTTGTGGGCTCGGGGTGATTGAAAAACATAAAAGCTGCTCCACAGGGGGCCCCAAAAAAACATCTGAAATGTTTTTTTCCCCCCGGGCTTTACAAATATCAAAGTTATAAACGATATTTCCCCTCCTCAGCTAATATCTTGTCATTCTTGATTTCTTTTTTTGCTTTTTTAAAAATTTTAAAAACCCCGGGCCGTTGGCCCAGCCCTTTTCAGTGAAATGTCTGCCTGTTAAATAAGTCCAGTGGCAAAAATGCTTCTATGATGGCCTCTTCCTTTTCTAAAGGGCATAGCACTTCCCCTGATCCGAAAGTTCTTGAAAAAGCAGGGGGGTGTCCTGCCGAGATAGGACTGCAGCAATGGAAAATTCAGATGCACCCCTTTTTCCCCCCAATGGGGGGGCTCATTGGCCTGAACTACATTTTTTAATATCCTTTTTAAAAGAAACAGTTTCTGCTTTTTTCCCCCGGGGAAAAATCTTGGGGCATAGGGGGCGCTTTACTTGAAAAATTGTAGACCCCTTGGGGTAATAAGCAAAAAAAAAGATTCTTTGGGGTGATTTTTTTTCTTGGGGCTTTTTAAGTTCCCGAGAGGTAAAAATTTTTTGGGGCGGGGATGGCCCCTTCCACCACATAACCAAGGATGTTAAAGCCTTTTAGTGGAAAAGTGCACTTTTTTTCATTGTAACTGATATTTTTTCTTCTTGGCGTTTCCCAAAAAACATAAAAGGGTTTTCATCATTTCCCCCCGGGGGCTTCCAAAAAGGGGGAACTTTTCTAAATATGCATAATTTCCCCCTAAGTTGCTTTTCCCTAAAGATAATCCTAATTTTGAAACAGGCTCCCCCCTTGGAACCCCCCAAAAAAGGGGCTCGGGAAACGGGGGGGGTCACGGGCCAAACGCGTTATGGTTTATCTTCATTCCTTATAGGGACTTGATGAAGGCCTTGGATCTTTTCTTTTCCATTACTGAGCAATTTGTTCACTGTATCATCAATTAAAGGGTACCATAAAAATGTTTTGATTTTCAGAATAGTCGTAAGCCTCCGTTTCCTATAATCATCCCGCAACAAGACCTGGGCCACGGGGAAAATTTCTTGGTTCATAATACCCCCCTTAGCACCTCTGAGTTTTTTCTCAATGAACATCCCCATCTTTAAGAAAAGGGGTACAGCTGATAAAGGGTAAATCCGATGGGGGAAACAGCTTTGGTGGGTCTACCCCTTTAAAAAACTAAAACCCAGACAACGGGGAAAGGGGAGTTCCCCCCTATTTAAATCCCACCATGGTTCAAATTTGCCCAAAGGGGGACTCAAACAGTTGGGCAGAACAAATAAAGTACATCTTTATAATCCCTGTCTTTCCGGGTTTTCCTTAAAAAAAACGTCTGAATAAAAAGATGTTGTATGGAAAAATCCTGATAGTGATGTACCTCCCGGGTGGCGTTTAACTATAAGGTTGATGAAATTCGAAAAAACCCCCCCGTCAATCAGACCATCACTTCTGTTCCCCTTTTTTTGACACTTTCCCCCCTTTACATGAAGGGGCACCCAAAAAACTGTTCTGATCCCTGGGCGGAATGCATAGAAAAAAATAGCTCTTGTTGATGTTTGGAAAACTTTTAAGTGACCTTTCTTTGGGGGGTTTTTTTGGGACATTGCTTCACAGCCGTTTTTTGGGGGGTGGATTCTTTAAAAAAACCCCCAAAAAAAAACTTTTTGCCCCACTCCCCCCACTGAACAAGGGGTTTCCCGTAACCTCATTAAAAAAGGGGGTGGGCGGGGGGACACACCTCAAAGGCTTATACTTTCCTTCCAAAAATTTTTCTGAGCTGAATCTAATGACTTGCCTGGTCAAAAGGGGGGTTTGGGGGAAACCAGAGGGTTTTTTTTTCAATAAACCCCTTATTATTTTGGGGATTGCAGGCCACTATTTAAAAACATCCCTGATGGGCTCTTCACAATACTGAAACTTACCCTCGGAATTACAGTCTTACCTTTTTTTCTTGAAAATTTCCCCAAAATTCCCCCTCTGCTGGCGGCGAGTTGCAAGACGATATCGTGCAAAAATTTCATTTGTGGGCAATATCTGAAATTAAAATAAGATTTTGGGGGGTTTTAAAAAGGGGTTTACACCCAGAAAAACCTAAGAATTTTTCAAAGTTTAAAAGGGCTTATTTACAGTCTTTCCTGGGGCCCCCCCGGGGCCCTCAGGCATTTAAAAAATCCCTTTTTTTGTAGTCTATAAAACCATACCCCGGAATTTTTTTCCCCCCAAAAATTTTTTGAAAAAACACAGGTCTTTCTAGGCTTTCACAAAAACCATTAAATTTTTCAACAGAAGAAAATAATTAAGACTGCGGAGGGGGGGATGTAAGGTTTTTCCCCAAAAAAAATTTGCTACTTAATATTTAAGCTTTCCCTGTAATCTGCATCACGAATGTTTTTTGTAAAAGGGGGAAACCCCACCCTCTGGCCCGGAAATGTTTTTTTATTGGGGCCCCCCCGGGGGTGCGGGTTCCCTTGGGGTCCCACAAGAAGGTATCACACAATATAGAACACAAAAAAGTAGATTTGAGATTATATGCAAAAATAAACAATTTAAAGGGGGTTTTTTAGGGACCCGCCCCCGGCCCAAAATTTAAGGGGTTTTGGGGGTTTTCTTTATGATAAAAGGTCAAAGTCTTTTTCTAAGTGATGCAATTTTCCCCGCAAAAAAAATTTTTAAATTTTTCGGGGGCTGTTTCTTTTAGGCCCCGGGTTGGGAGTTTCCCCAGCACAATGAAAAAAAATTTTAAAAAGGAACCCCATCAATGTCAGCAGTGTTACCCTGGTCCAGGGAATTTTTTGGTGCACCCTTTTTGGGGGCCTCGTGGCAGTCTTTGAGGGGGCCGACGCTGTTCATTTTAATGTATTGGTTTTTTTCCCCCCCTTCCCCCCCTAATTACATCATATAACTGTCATCACCAACCCCCTTTTAACATTGTGTTTTTTTCATTTACCCCGGGTTTTAAAAATTTAAATGTCAATGTGTTTTATCACAAAACACCCCTTACATGACCTTATACTTTACTAACATTTTTAAAAAACCTTTTGCCTCATCACACTTCCCCCCTTATATAAATCATATTACTAACATTATGGAGACCACTCCCCCACCCCCCCGGCATCAAAAACATAGTACACTCAAACTTTCTAACACCCAGAAAAGCCCCCCCGCATGATGTCACTATAGTTATCATCACAGCTTTTGGGGGCGTCAAAATAAGGAAACCCACCATCATTTTTCATCAGCCTTACACTCCCCAAAATTTTTTCCCCAATCTTTTTTTGGGGATCTCTCACTTTTTTTGTGCTGCTAAAATTGTTTTTAAAAAAGGTTTTCCAGTAGTTCTAGGGACTTGGTTTTATCCCCACGGCAAGACGGGGAAAATCTGGAGACGTAAACCCCGTCAGCTGAGCTGGTGGCTGACTGTCAGCTGACTCAGCAGACTGGCATTGACAGCAGACGTGGGCTCTTTTTATGTGTTTCCCCCGGTAAATGCCCCAAACCCCCCTTGTTGAAACAGGCAGAGCCAGTTTTTCCCGGTACGGACCGGGGGGGCATAAGGGAGGTCAGGGGAGGTGGGTTTTGGGCGGTGGGCAGCCCCCCACACCAGTCGCGGGTGTTTCCCTGAAGCTTCTTGTTAAACCCGGAAACTGGTGCGTTTGTCAAATCTCCCGTTCAGAAAATATCAGGACACGCACACCAGGGGACTTAGCAAATTTCTAATGTGGCCCCCCAACGTTGGCCATAATCCTTAGGAGGTCTTCAATGCAATTTTGCCCTTTTTAGGGCACCCCGGGGGGAATATAGCTGGCAAAGTCCCTGGCCAGTCCACTCAGCTAATATCAGATCGTTGGGAAGCCGGGGAGGGCTTTTTAAATTGCTCTGGCCCCCTATTTAGGTTCAATTTTTTGAGGGTTTACAATGAGCACTTTGGGGCCCCAGGGGGGAGCTCGGGTTTATGTTGGTATTCTTTGGGGAAGTTTGTCTATAAATGTTGAATCATTAAGGGGGAAATCGTAGTTATCCTCATCATGGAGAAACTTGATAGTTTTTTCCGGGGTCTCCCCAGCTTCAAAAACCAATTCCACTCTCTTGACGTGTTGTTAGGGGGAAAAAAAACCCCCAAAAATTTGGGGGGGGTTGCGCCCCCCCTTTTCTTCGGGGGTTTTCTGGGAAACCCGTTCCTTTTTTAAAAGGGGTTTACTAAGGTATGTTTTAAATCGCCTTCACCTCATTTCGCATCAAAACCATCAACTATACTCATGGGTGACAGCAGTTTCCCCTGGCGATTTTATAGGGGGGGCAAGGGGGTTACCTCCTAACCAAATTTTTCAGTGGCCCCGGGTCCAAGGATTCTGGGGGGGTCTTATGGAGGTTTTTCCCCTCAATACCGTTAATTTTTTTAAACTACAATTAAAAAATAATCAAAGCAATTTTCAAATTATAGGGGGGGCAAAAAATTAAAATTTTACATTTCAATCTGCTAGGGGGGAAAACCCCCCAGATGAGATCAAGAAAAAAATTTAACAGGCTGACTCTTTCACATCCAAAAAGAAAACCAATTACTCAAAAAATGTTCATAAACTGAAAAACATGCAAGAAAAAGCTTGTTTTGTAAAAAAGCGATAAAATTTTTTTCCTGAAAAAATTTTTTAATTTAAAAATAGCATAATTACACCTCACCCAGATGAATATCAATTTTAAATATAAATAGTTCTGGAAATTTTTAAAAAAGTTTCAGTCTGAATGGAAAAATTATTGGGGAAAAAAAGCACAACACTAGGAAACAACCCCCAAATTTGCCCAATTTGATATTCAGCAACACTGAGGGGGGGAAAGTTTAAATGGGTTAAAAAGTAAACTTTATGGATTACCTGGGCTTTGGTGCCTTTATGTCTCGTGCAGGAAAAACCACTTACTGAAAACCCCCTTTTCAATGGCATAGGGGACAGTGCCCTTTTTTTGGTCTTACACCCGGGGGGCCGTCTTTGGGTTCCCCAAAAAATGCAATACCGTTAATTACTTCAAACCTGCAGCACTTAACCAAAAAACAAAACCAATTTACACAATTATGGTAGGGAAAATAATGATTGCAAATTTTTTTATTGCAATCTTAACCCCGCCCACTAGATGAGATGGCAAGGGGAAAAAAAATAATAACAGGCTGACTCTTGGGCCACAGTTTTAAAAAGGACAGTTCTCAAGGAAAGTGTTCATGAAAAAGAACATCATGCAAAAGCTTGTTCCGTAAAAAAAAAAACTTTCCTGAACAAAAAACCAAAATTTTTAAAATAGCAAGAGTTAAAAATCACAGCACAGATGAAAATTAAAATTGGGAAAAAGTTCTAGGAAATTTTTAAAAATCAAGTTTCAGTCTGAATGGGGAAAAAAAATTTGGAAACACAGCACAACACTAGGGCAAGAATTAAAATTTTTTAATTTTTTTTGATAGTTCCCCCAACACTGAGCGGAGAATTCATGAAGGGTTTTAAAAAAAGTAAAAAAACTTTCACTGAAATAAACTCTGAGCCTTTTTTTAAAAGTCTTAATACAGGCTTACAGATAACAGTTAACTGTCTCTAAAGGAAACACTGTTGCTAAAAGGTCAGAAATAATCCTGGTAAGTGGGGGGAAAAAGGTAGTTAACCTGGGGGTACGTGAAACCCGCGCACCACCATAAAAAGCTTTTCCCCGGGGAGGGGCGTTTCTTTGGGAGAATATGCGTTTTTGTCGACCCCAAAAACCTGCGGCCTTGTCGTCGGCGAGTCTATCTTCTTTTTTCACCTGGTCTGGGCGGTGGTAAAAGTAAACATGGAGAGATATGTGGGTGATGGTTACAAAACTAATCCCCTTTTCCCCAACATTACTCACTCAAAAACCATCTGGTTTTTCAACCCCCTAAGCCACTAGGTAAAAGTTAGTTTTACAGGCAGGAAGCACACTAAAAGGCGAACACTATAGCGTTTGATGATGTGCGGGGGGTAGGACAGCTGTGCCTTCACCTTATTTTTTCCTGCCTGGCTTGTTTTTGGGTTTTTGCCTCTTGAATTTTCCCCATCAACCGAAAATTATCTTGTTAGCAGGCACGTATACACAGGAGTTCAAAAGGGTGGGGGAAATCGTAAAACTGGCAGCAGGACGGGGGGGACTCAGGCGTTTTGGGGGGGGAAAACCCCCCTAGACCATAGGTAAAAGGGGGCGAATGGCTGGTTCTAAATAGAGGGAGGGGGGGGGGGTTTTTGTGGATAGGTTTTTTGGGCCCCTTCAAAAACACTTTTCGTTTAACTGGTAGATCACTACCCAAACTCCACATAAGAGTTTCCCCCAAAAGGTGCGTCCAACGATATGAGTTGTCAGTCGGGAAATAAGCAGTCCTGGGAAACAAGGCCTGGACCTCACCCCCCACGTCCTCCCCCCCCAAACACTCAGTTACTGCCCCAAAAGGGGGCTCGGGGAAACTGTTGGGCCGTCACTAGCCTAAAACCCTTTATTTTTTATCTTCTTTCCCATGGGGGCTTGATGAAGGCACCGTAGATAAATTTTCTCACTTTAGCAATTTTGTTCACTATATCACCCAATTGAGGTAAAGGACCCATCAAAAGTGTAAATTTTTGATTGTCCAGAATAGTCGATAGCCAGCCTCCGTTTCCAAAAATTTTCCCCCTTTGACAACAACACCCCCGCCAAGGAGTACTTGGTTCTATAATACCCCCCCTTTAGCGCCTCTAGTTTGCTTTCTCAAGAACACCCCATCTTCATAAAATAGCGGCGTGTTTGCTAATGGATGACAATCCCAAAAATTTAAAAAAAATTTTGGGGGGCTACCCAAAAGGGAAGACCACAGACAACGAGAGGAGGCAGTTCCCTCCATATGTTAAGGTAACACTACCATGGGGCCCTTTTGAAAAAACCCCCCCAAAAGGGGGAAAGGCACAGTTTAGGAACTTGTTTTTATAAACCCCATTAACTCGGTTTCCTTTTTAAACCCCCCCGTCTGAATAGGAAGATGTTTATCCATGGAAACGGTCCTGATGATGTACCGCAAGGGGCGTTTCTTGGGTTTATGAAACTCTCTGAGCTCCCCTTTAATGAATCTACTTCTTTACTTTGATGAACACTTTCCCCTGGCCTTTTGGGGTTTTTGGGGGAGCTGAGTCACTGTTGCTAGAGTCGCCTGGTAGGAATGCTGAAAAAACCACTCTTGTTTATCATTGACCTCTTTAGCAAAGTGACCTTTTTTTGGCATTGATGGGGTTGCTTCGACCCCCGGGGGCCCTTTTGGGCGTGGGTGTTTTAAAAACCCCCCAAAAAAAAAACCTTTTGGGGCCTGCATGCTGTCACTGAAAAAAAGGGTTTCCCGAATTTTAAAAAAAACTTTTGGCGGGAGTTGCAGCACTTTCCACTCGAGAAGGCTGGGTAGTACTGTACACTTCAGAATATTTTGGGCTGAATCTAATGTCTTGCTTGGTCAAGGGAGTTTGCCCCGATTTTTTTTCCAATAAACGCTGCCTTATTATTGGTGTTTGGGGGGCCACTGATAAAAACATCCCTGATGGACTTTCCAAATGAGAAGCTGTAAAACCCCGGGGGAAAATTCAGTCCTTACCTAATTTTTTCAATGCGGTATTCTTAAAATTTACCAATCTGCTGGCGGCGATTTGGGGAAGACGATATCGTAAAGATTTCATTTGGGGTTTTTAATTTTCTGAGACTTGGGGGCATTGATAGCATCGTCAAGGGATTACCCCCCAAATAACCTCATAGATTTTGGGGGGGCACAAAGTTGATGAGCGGGGTTATTTATCTAGATCTTCCTGGGGGAAAAGGCCCCCAAGGGGTTTTAAAAAGTCTTAACCAGTGTTTTTCCCTTCCTGAGCACCCCTTGATACACTGGGGTCAGAGTCTGGCCTCCGGGTTTTTAGTAAACGCTCCATGATGCCCCGGGGGGGGCTGCCAAATCACCAACAGGGGCCCCCCCTATCTGTGTTCAAAAATTGTTGTGATAAAAAAAAGGCCTTATTCCCCCGGGGGTTTTTGAACACAGAATCCATGGTACATGTTTTTAACAGAAGAAAAAAAAAATAATAATAATAATAATAATAATAATATTAATAGTTTATTTGGAAATGATACAAAAAATTACATTTGGGGTTTTTTAGATTCATGAGGTGTATGTGCCCCCCTATCAGGGGGGTTTTTTGGGGGGGGCTTAAAATTAAAAAATAAAAAAGAATTTTTGTAGATAGTTTTTTTAAAAAAAAAAAAGGGGAGGATTTAAGTTAAAAAAAAATTTTAACATGGTTTTTTCATGACATTTTTAAACATGTTTTGAAAATTTTTGTCTTCATTATAAAATTAATTAAATCAGATTAAACAAATTAAAGCAATAATAATAATAATAATAAAATAAAAAAAAAATTGGGGGTTTATAATTTATAAAAAAAGTAAAGTTGCATATCTAAGTTAAAAAATTTGAAAAAAAATTTTAAAATAACTTAATTTTTGGGGAGATAACAATTTAAAAAAATTTAAATTTTCATTGCAGTTAGTTTACGGGTCATTATAATGTAAGTGTTGTGGAAATAATTAGCTAAGTATTTAATATTCAAAAGGGGGTTTTTTAATTCATTCATTCATTCATTCATACATTTTTTTCCCCAATTGATTAGCCCGGGTTTTTTTTTTTAAAATGATTATTCTACTTTGCGGGGAATGTTTGATATGGAGCAATTGGCTTTGGGTAAAAGGTGGTTTTTAGCATCGTTTTGAATTGGGGTGGGGGTGGGTTTTTTTTTAAAAATGAAAAGGAACGAATTAAAAATTTTCGTGCCTTTTAAGCATTGATTTTTTACATAGTGGGGGGATGGAGGGGGGGAACATCGAGGGGGTTTCTTTAGTTTTAAATGGTCTTTTTCCCTTTTTAAAAAATTTGGGAAAGGGAGAAGTTTGAGGGGGGGGTTTAAATTTTTTTAATAAAAAATTTTTTATGTAAAAAACACAAAAAAGTAGGGTTTTTCCTTGATGGTAAAAAAATTTGGGGGTTTTTTTGAATATTGGTGGAGTATTTTTGCCTATAAAAATTTTTTTATCATTCTAACTCCCCCCTTTTTTGTTGTGTTATTAGTGGTCGGATGAGTTATTGATGTAGGGGCCCCATGCCAGATTCCATAGGTGAGGGGGGAAAAGGGGAGTGATATGGGGGAAGGGGGGCTGGTTTTTGGGAAAATCTAATGCCCCGCTGCAGGACAGGTGATGAAGGGCATATGCCCCCCAAAAAAACCAAGCTACTCAATTTTTTTAAATTTTCCCTGTAATCTATCTGAATGTATCTTTTAAAAAGACCACGCCATGTGCGGGGGCCCTCACTGAACTATGTTTTTTTTAAAAGGGGCCCCCCGAGGTGGGTGCAGTATTTTTGTCCTGCTGCGGCTCCCCACAAGAGCGGATCACTACAGTTAAACCCAGGCTTCCCCTCCCCCTTAAAAATGCACTGGTGGAGAGAGGGGGGGGGAGTGAGAGGTATCACGCCCCTGGGGGCCTGGTTTGAAAAAGGGGAAAAAACCGACTTCCCCAGGTAAAAAAAACCCCCAGACCATAAGTTTAAAAAAGGGCAAAAAGGACAGGAAGAAAGACTGTTTTTAAAAGGGCCCCCCAATATGTATGCCTTTTGGCCCAGCTGCCGATGATGGAAAAAGAGAGTGTTTTTTCCCCCCCAAAAGGGAAAAAGGGACATTATAAGATTCTTCTCTAAGAAAAAAAAAACTGGGCTTTAACCTCTGGCAGACTTAGAAGAAGGAAAAAAAGGGGGAAAATGGAGCCCCCCGGGGTATGCGGGGGAGATGATTACCAATTTTAGTGGCCCAAGAGGGGGTAAAGGCACCCCCCCAAACCCGGGGAGGGGGGTCGGGGGGAAAATTTTTTACTTAATTTCCCCCCTTTTTTTTCCCGTGCACTCATCAGGGAAACCGAAGGACAGTAGAAAAGAATCTCGTCAGCAAGGGGTTTTGGATCACTTTTGACACCCGGGGAAAAAACCCCCTTTTTTTTTAAAAACAAAGTCTCTGTTTCTGTTTACCGATCCTGCCCCCCTGCAGCGCGTTTCAAAAATGCCCGGCAGAAGGGGAAAACCCCCCAAAGGGACACTTCTGAGGATACTTGCCCGAGGTTTGGGGGGAAAAGGGGAAGCCGCTGTGGGAAAAAGGAGGGGGGAAAAAAAAATGTAAAAACCCCCTCAATGGAGGACGGGAGGGGAAACCCATGAAAGGGTAAGGAAAAGTAGAGGGGGCCCTTTGCCCAGTCAAATTGCCGAGTGGGCAAGGGAGGAGGTGGAGGAAAAAAAGGGGGCTTGGGATGATTGGGAAATGAGGCTGTCAGGGGAACCCGGGGGGGGAAAACCAGGGGGTTTTTGGACTGCTGAGGAAGAGCAGATGGAAAATCCAAAAAATTGGGGAAAGGGTTTTGGTTTTGGGGGTCAAAATGGGAAGTACCTTTTTTAAAAAATGGGGGGGAAAAGAAGCAAAAAAAAGCCCCAACTGAATGCCACGGGAGCCCCCGGGGGACCCTCCCCAAAAAAAAATGGGGTCTTAAAATCCCCAATAATAAAAGGGGGGTGGCAGAAAGGAAAACCAAAAAATCAACATCTGGGGTACAAATGCCCGCGGGGGGGGGGTGGAAAAGGGGGGCTGTGGGGGCTACCTGGCAGCCACACCTGCCGTTCGGTTAAAGGCCCCCCTTTTTTTGGGGAAACGCCCGGTCGGCCCGGCCCCCAAAGGGGACACCCTTTTATTGGGGGATGTTTAAAGGGCTATATAAGGCCGGGGAAAAACAACTAGAAGGGAGTTTTGGGGAGCCCCTGGGCTTGTGGGAGCTCTGGGCGGGAGAGACTGGCGGACCCGGGGGGCCTGTGCGGAGCCTGGGCGGGAAAAGACGGGGGGAAAAGCCTGGCCTTGTCCGGGCCCCCGGGGGCAGGGGGGCCCCCAGGCGGGGGTGGTGCAGACCCGGGGGGCCCCACGAGATTCTGGCGGGCGGCTGCCGGTGTGCAGAGCCCTGGGGAGAGGCTGTAGAGCTCTGGGGAGATTTTTGGGGGAAACACTGGGCAGAGTTCGGGGGGGTTTTCTTGGGACCTGTAAGAAGGGGTGACTTTTTTCCCCGGTTGTCCCCCCTGAACTATTTTAAAAAAGTTATATTCTGTTTCGTCAGTTGATTTTTTTCCCCTTCCCTTTTATTTTTAAAATTTCATTTATCTAAACTAAAAAAATTTTCCCCTGTTCCCAAATATTTATTATAAAGGACTTAAATAAACTTTTTTTTGAGTTGAATAGAATTTTTTTTTTCCCCCGTTAAAATTTTTTTTTTCCCCTTATTTTATATTTTTTTTTTATTATTTATATTTCAAGTACTGGGGGGGTGTTTTTATTAGGTGGTAATGAGAGGGTGAGGGTTTAGCCCCCCGGACCCATTCCCCCCGGGGCTCCTTTAACCCAACCCCCTCCCATTTCCCCCCCTTTTCTCATTTTCCCCCCTTTTCCCCCAATTTTTCCCAACCCCCCACATGACTGGTGGCAGTGGTGGGATGTTGCTGGGTGGGATGCTGCGTGCCCTTAGCTCAGGAGATGATGGCGGTGATGCTGCAGTGGTGTATGAGGATTCGTCGGGTCCCCCGGGGGGACAGGGGGAATCTACTATGAAGGACTGACATCCTCGGAGAGGGGGAAAAGGGGGGAAAAACCCGTGGGGATGGACTCCAGCTGCGGGGAAACCAGCGTGCTCCCGGGGGGTGGTATGGAGGTGTATGCTGTCATGCGGGCCCCCCCCACGACCAGTATGGGGATGTCCTCCAGCCATGAAAAAAATTAAAAGTGTGAGATGTTCCCCCTCTGACTTCCAAAAAGGGGTTTTTAGTTTTACCTGTGTGGAAAAAGGGGACCTTGGAAACGGTCAAGTAAAAAATTACCTTGTTTTATGAGGCGGGGAACCCAGTAGTGGCATAGGTTTTGGGGGTCTTAGCTGGATGTTTGCCCTATCCGATTTTCATTTTAAGAAGGGGGGTTAACATACGACCTTTGGTCGTGAGGGCCCCAGTCAGTTACAAAAAAGGAAGCCCTTAAAATTTTTTTTTTTCCACGAAAGAAGCCTGGGGGGTTTGGGGCCCGGGGGTTTAAAACGTGGGGGGGTGACTAGCATTGGCTAGTGCATTTGGGGGAAAGTAGGGGAAGGCATGAGCCAGATTTTATTTTTAAAGGGGGGGAAAGGACGGGTAAGGAGGTTTTTGGGCCCCCAGAGAGCAACTGTTATCTGGTCACCTGCGGGTGACCTGATTATGCTGCCTTGTGGTAGTTGAGGGGGGGCGGAAATTTTTTAATTGAATACTTTTATATTAGGTTATGTGTAATTTTTCTTTTTTGTAATATAATTAAGGGTTTAGATTAAAATAGTCACAAAACTTAGGGCAAATTGTCCTAGTTTTCAGATATTTTAAAGTGGGGGGCAAAGGGGGTGATGTAGCCCCCGGGGCTGTGAGGTCTCCCCCCCAGCCACACCCCCCCCGGGGGGGGTTAAAAGGGCCCCCCTCTTTTGTCTTGAATAAAAGGGGGGAAAGGCCAAAAGGGGGAAAACCGTGGGGGCCCCTCATTGGGGGGATGCTTTTGGGGGGAAAAAGGCGAGGAAACAAATTTTTAAAGGAGATTCTGGGGGAGCTCTGGGGGGTTGGGGGGGCCCGGGCTGGAAAATTTGGGGGGGGCTCTGGCCCCCGGGGAGATTCTTTTGGGGGGGCTCTGGCCCCTTTTTTTGGGGCCTGGGGGGGGGGAAAATTCCCCCCCGGGGGTCGGGGCCCCCGGGGGGCCCTGGGCTAGGGGAAAATTTTGGGGGGGGGGGCCCGGCCTTTTTCAGAGCTCTGGGCCCGATTCTGGGGCCCCGGTTTTTGGGGTGGGGGGGCTGCTGTAGAGTCCCCCGGGAGACTGTTGGAAAAACTGGGGAGAGTTCTGGTGGGAGGTCTTGGGGCCTGTGGCTGAAAGTGACTGAGTTCCTGTGGTGAACTGTCCTCCGAAAAAAATTTTTAAGTTATATTCCCCCTTTTGTCAGTTTATTGTATTCCTGTCTCCCGTTTTTTTGTTCCCCCCCTTTTTTTAAACCAATAAAGTTCTCCTTTTTCCCCAAAATATTATTATCCCAAAGGGGGTTTAAAAAAACTGTGTTTGGTTAAAGTAAACCCCCGCCCCCCCCCATATTCTTATTATTTTTTTTTTTTATTTATTTTATTATTTATATTTTTTTGTACTGAGAGGGGGGTAAATATTAGGTGGTAATGAGAGGTGATGGGGGTTAGTCACCCCCTGACCCACATTACCCCGCTCCCCCCAACCCCAATTTCCTCTCACTTTCCCCCCCTTTTTTCCCCATATTCCCCTTTTTCCCCCCTTCCATACCCCCCCCCTGACAAAAAAGATATAAAGAAAGGGGGTATACCACTTTTCAAGTGGATTTTTGGGGGGGGGGTTGTAAAGGGGGAAAAAGGGGCATAGAGCTGACGGTATGGAACCCAGGGGTATAAGAAGAGGGACTTTCGTTAAAAAACCCCGGGGAAAAAAGGGGGCCCATGAATATAAAAATCATAGCCCGAAAAGGGCCCCCTAACCCGTGGAAAATTTTAATTTGGTTCTTGCAAACAGGCCCCCCAAAAGGGGGAAAAACTGGGGGGAAAAAAAAACCAAAATTTACCCCAACCCCCCAAACCCCCCGGGTATTCCCCCGCAAAAAAACCCTTTTTTTTTTGGAGAGAAAAATAAGGAAGTGAGAGAAATCTATGGACTAGGGGGTTTTTAAAAATCCCGGGGGAGGCAGGGGGAAGACCTTTCCCCCAAAAAAGGGGGGGGGACTTTTAGGGAAGGGGGGGTTTTTATGAAGAGGGGATGGGAACCCAGATGGAGAAAAGGGGGATCATCGGTTCAGTCTCTGTAAATATTCTGTGCTTCCCCCGTTTTTAAAGTCAAAAAAGCCCGAATGTGGGATCATTAGAAATGGAAAAAGAGTGGGAAAAAAAACGGGGGGTTTTTTAGTCTGTACTAAAGTAGAGGACGAGGAGATAGAAAAAAGGGAAAATGAAAGGAGTTTGGGGGGGGCAAGGATGAAGGGTGTATGAGGAGGGGGGATGAACCTCCCACACGCGGGGGAAAAAAATTGGGGGCAAAACCAGCGTGGGGTTTTTTTTTGGGGTTATGAA
>WNWK01023601.1:0-30868 GCA_009830355.1 Cherax destructor | reverse complement strand
AAGCATGTGTGAGCGTATTTGATAGGAGTGAATGGAGGCATATGGTTTTTAATACTTGACGTGCTGTTGGAGTGTGAGCAAAGTAACATTTATGAAGGGGATTCAGGAAACCGGCAGGCCGGACTTGAGTTCTGGAGATGGGAAGTACAGTGCCGGCACTCTGAAGGAGGGGTGTAAATGTTGCAGTTTTATAACTGTAGTGTAAAGCACCCTTCTGGCAAGACAGTGATAGAGTGAATGATGATGAAAGTTTTTCTTTTCGGGCCACCCTGCCTTGGTGGGAATCGGCCGATGTGTTAATAAAAAAAAAAAAAAAAAAAAATATATATATATATATATATATATATATATATATATATATATATATATATATATATATATATATACACACATACACATATATACCTGGAGTTTACCTGGAGAGAATTCCAGGGGTCAACGCCCCTGCGGCCCGGTCTGTGACCAGGCCTCATGTTGGACCAGGCGACGGTGGGTGTCTGGGCACCCGGAAGGCTCCAGGTGGAACAACCAACAGCCCCTTCCAGAAGACAGAGGTGACAGCTGCCGCGCCTTCACCTTTACAGAGGGCCTGGGATCTGCAATCAAATTGGCGTCCACCAGGACGTTGACACGTACCCAGGGCAGCTCTCCCTCGGGCTGCTAGCGGAGTCGCTGACCTCTTAGGGAGGGTCGATGGTGCTCCTGCAAGCAGCAGATCCTGGGGCAACCTGCTGCTGTTTGCAATGGCTGTCTGGCTGTTCAGCCGAGGAGGGACAGGCACCTAGCAACATCTGTTGTTGGGGCAATGGATGCATTCCCTAGAATGTTTGTTAATTGCTCATTACTCTGTAATTTGTTCATGATTGTAACCATGTATGGAAGTGTTTATGATTCATTACCTTTGTAACTTGTCATGATTGTGACCAGCTCTACCTGGAGCTTATTACCTTTGTAACTTGTCATGATTGTGACCAGATCTAGTTCATTACCTTTGTAACTTGTCATGAGAGTGACCAGCTCTACCTGGAGCTCATTACCTTTGTAACTTGTCATGAGTGTGACCAGCCCTACCTGGAGCTCATTGCCTTTGTTATTGGTCATAATTGTGACCAGATCTAGTTCATTACCGCTGTAACTTGTTCAGCTATCAAAACTTTGGAGTCCAGTTCCTGGACCAATTATGTACCTCTGTAATCTTTTGACTACCGCCCACAGGATGGGTATGGGGTGCATAATAAAGATATTAAACTAAAACCCCGGTGTCACTCAGCAGCTGTTATACACCCCCTCACTCGAAATTTCTCGAAAGGGTCAAATCAGCATCATATTTTATTACACAATTATTGTATTATTCAAATTATATATATATATATATATATATATATATATATATATATATATATATATATATATATATATATATATATATATATATATATATATATATATACACATACACATATATACCTGGAGTTTACCTGGAGAGAATTCCAGGGGTCAACGCCCCTGCGGCCCGGTCTGTGACCAGGCCTCATGTTGGACCAGAGCCTGATCAACCAGGCTGTTACTGCTGGCCGCACGCAGTCCAACGTACGAAACACAGCCTGGCTGGTCAGGTACCGACTTTAGGTGCCTGTCCATTGCCTGCTTGATGACAGCCAGGGGTTTGTTGGTAATCCCCCTGATGTATGTTGGGAGGCAGTTGGAGATTTGGATGTTTGCCCCACAAAGGGTTAAGATTAAAAGGACCCAAATGGAAATAAGTCGCGTTGACCTTTTTGGGTTATCCTGAGTAATTTACACATATGTTACTATTTAAGATAACTGTATTCACCAAAAACTTGTTTAATGGAAATAAGTCGCGTTGACGTTTTTGGGCTATCCTGAGTAATTTACACATATGTTACTATTTAAGATAATTGTATTCACCAAAAACTTGTTTAATTGTACCTAAACTTACTAACTTATTACATATCTTGTTCAAATACAAATTCTAATCTATATTTGAGAATTACTGTACAGCCCAAAGATTGGGTAAGTAAGTTTATTCAGGTATACACAAATACAGGTGATGGAGGAGGTGTTGATTCACCGGGAATTCTCCCGGCCCTGGTCTTCACCAGATGGCGACCCGGCTCCGGCTCCCTGGCGTGGGAGTAGCAGAGACCTAAGTCTCCCATGGTAGGGGGTACCCCTCAGCGGCGGGACCAACTGGTCCAAGGCCTAGCCACATTCCCCACCAGCACAAGGCAGGTGGTAGATAGATGCTAGGCCACTCTGGTCTGCCACCTTCCCTGCCCCAAGGAGGCTGACAGGAATGGCAGGCTTGCGAGCCGCAGATGGTAGCACCTACCCTGCCCTAGAAGGGCTGGGCATGGTGATCGACCTCACACAAATACAGTTACATAGCAGCATATGTGTAGAGAACCTAGGATAACCCAAAAAAGTCAGAGTGACTTATTTCCATTGGGGTTCATTTAATACCTTAATATTATACACTATAGGAGATATATATTATTATATTATAAAGGATATATACTAGGAATAAGGTAAAAAGAATTATTTGCATATACATGTATGTTGGCTAAAAAAATAAAAAGTTATTCTCCTCCCTTTCTGTCGCTACATTCATTAGGTACCTTTTCGTTCTCTTCTTGAACTGGCTCATGCTATGACTGACTTTGACATGTGCAGGCAGTCTGTTCCATTCCTTTATTACTGTACAATAAAAGGTGTTTGAAGCCTGGCCACTGACTGTGGGTACTATAAAGTTGTGCTCTCTTCCCCTAGTACTATGTCTGCTTTGGTTCCCATCCTTGACAAAATTGGCAGCAAGATATTCTGGACACTGTTTGTGAGCAATTTTATAAACTTGATTCAACTTAAGTTGTTTTACTCTGTCTTCAATATTCAGCATATCCAATTGTTGTAATTCATCCTGGCCTACCTGGAGTCTACCTAGAGAGAATTCCAGGGGTCAACGCCCCCGCGGCCCGGTCTGTGACCAGGCCTCTTGTTGGACCAGAGCCTGATCAACCAGGCTGTTACTGCTGGCCGCACGCAGTCCAACGTACGAACCACAGCCCAGCTGATCAGGTACCGACTTGAGGTGCCTGTCCAGTGCCTGCTTGAAGACAGCCAGGGGCTTGTTGGTAATCCCCCAGATGTATGCTAGGAGGCAGTTGAACAATCTTGGGCCCCTGACACTTATTGTGTTGTCCCTCAACGTGCTAGTGGCACCCCTGCTCTTCATTGGGGGGATGTTACATCGCCTGCCGAATCTTTTGCTTTCGTAGGGAGTGATTTTTGTGTGCAAGTTTGGTACTAAGCCCTCGAGAATTTTCCATGTGTATATAATAATGTATCTCTCCCGCTTGCGTTCTAGAGAGTACAGGTTTAGAAACTTCAAGCTTTCCCAGTAGTTGAGGTGGTTTATCGCACTTATGCGTACGGTGAAGGTTCTCTGCACATTTTCTAGGTCAGCAATTTCACCCGCCTTGAAAGGTGCGGTTAGTGTGCAGCAATATTCTAGCCTAGATAGAACAAGCGATCTGTAAAGTGTCAACATGGGCTTGGCATCCCTGGTTTTGAAGGTTCTCATTATCCATCCTGTCATTTTTCGAGCAGATGCAATTGCTACATTGTTATGGTCCTTGAAGGTGAGATCCTCTGACATGATCACTCCCAGGTCTTTGACATTGGTTTTTCGCTCTATTGTGTGGTTGGAATTAGTTTTGTACTCCGATGAGATTTTAATTTCTTCACGTTTTCCGTATCTGAGTAATTGAAATTTCTCATCATTGAACTTCATATTGTTTTCTGCAGCCCATTTAAAGATTTGGTTTATGTCTGCTTGGAGTCTTGCAGTGTCTTCAACGGTGGACACTGTCATACAGATTCGGGTGTCATCTGCAAAGGAAGACACAGCACTGTGGCTTATATCCCTGTCAATGTCTGATATGAGGATGAGGAATAGGATGGCCGCAAGTACTGTGCCTTGTGGAACAGAGCTTTTCACAGTAGCTGCCTCAGACTTTACTCTGTTGACTAATACCCTTTGTGTTCTACATGTTAGGAAATTATAGATCCATCTACCAACTTTTCCTGTTATTCCTTTATCACGCATTTTGTGTGCTATTACACCATGGTCACACTTGTCAAAGGCTTTTGCAAAATCTGTGTATATAACATCTGCATTCTGTTTATCTTCTAGAGCATCCAGGACCTTGTCGTAGTGGTCCAGTAGTTGGGACAGACAGGAGCGGCCTGCTCTAAACCCATGCTGTCCTGAGTTGTGCAATTGATGGGTATCAAGATGGGTGGCGATCTTGCTTCTTAGAACCCTTTCAAAGATTTTTATGATATGGGACGTTAGCGCAATTGGTCTGTAGTTCTTTGCTATTGCTTTACTGCCCCCTTTGTGGAGCGGGGCTATGTCTGTTGTTTTTAGTAGCTGCGGGATGATCCCAGTGAAATGCGGCAAATACCACCCCAGCACCACCCTGGGGTCGACAGAGCACCAGACGATGCCATGTTGTCTATTCCCTCAGGTAGAGACTTGGAGTGGATACAAAAAAATATGGGAATATAGAGATCAAATAAAGGGAACATTACTGGAATATGGGAGAATAGACGGTAGCGGTATATTCTCTTGGGAGTATGCTGCCACCACCTGCTCTTTTAATAGTGGAAGGGATAAAAGAAATGATAGTCATAGGAGAAGGGAGAAAAACAAGGAGTTTGGGTTAGAGCAGGGGAAAACCCAGTGAGAAATAACACAGGATAGTAAAAACAAGATAGGGGGTCCTGATAAGTACTGGCTCTTAGGGTAGCATGGCCTGAAAACATGAGCAGTAGGCACCTTATCAGGGGCTTGACTCTCCACAGAAAAATGATAACATCAATCGGTTATTAAATTTAGTCTCTGACACATGGACCTTGTATACATGGCTCAAAGGTGGAAGTAAAACATACCCAGACATAACCACTTACAATTTAATAAACACATTACAAGGGTATCAGAAATTGTTGGCACAAAAAAACAATTTTTAATAGCAAATACTTAATTCTTATAGCAAGCCTGGCTTACTGAGGTTAACACTCCCTCCCCACATAGTTTTTCCATACTGAGATTTACATTTCCTTAATACATTCCTGCCTTAGGATGCTCCTGAGACCTTCCAAATCCCAGATTACAAGCCTGGTCTGATCCTCCAGGACTATAGTGTTCAGGGTGTTTCTAGCACTCTCCTCTCCTCAGTATCTCTCCTACTTTGGAGGCATATCTTTGGGGGGGTGCCTGGTTGCTAACCCCAAGCCTGCTCCTACTCTTGAGGCATCTCTTTGGGGGGTGCCTGGTTGCTGCTAAGACTTGTTAGCAGCAGTATAATCAATATGGGAAGTTGAAAAGGCTTCTTAAGCTGACAAAGGTGTGAGAGTGGTCATGGGAACTCTTCCATGTGTTCCCTCCCTTGTTTTGAATAGCACTCCCTCTCATGTACACAAACTCTTTACAAATTTCTACACAAGAAGGTCACTTGCCTCTATAAACCTTATTTCTACTCACAATAATTATTACAATGAATACTAATACTAGAAAAATAATCAGACACAAAGAAAATTAATGTTATACACAATATTACAGATTAACAAAAATTCTAGAGAAAACATATTGGAACATACAATAACAGAGCAACAGAATGCAAAGATAATCACAGTTCAAATACATTTCTTGAGTTAATTAACAGCATTTATTTCTTTCCCCCGAGTTACAGAACTATGCACATGGTAAATAGATAAGGATATAGACAAGAAATATAAGTGAGGACAGTCCTGAAATTTTCACAACTAATATTTATCACACCTTACATAAATAATGCTTGAGGGGCTGATTTGCTTCATTACACCAGTGTCCATGCTCCCTCTCCATAGGATGTTAAAAGCATGTGATAGGGGCTTCTTGCAGTTCTTGATGAACACGGAGTTCCATGAGTCTGAGCCTGGAGCGGAGTGCATGGGCATGTCATTTATTGCCTTTTTGAAGTCATTTGGCGTCGTGGTGATGTCAGAAAGGCATGCGTCTGTCAAGTTCTGTGGCACTCTCATAAAAAAATTATTTAGGTTTTCGATTTTCAGTCTGGTTAGTGGCTCGCTGAAGACTGAGTCATACTGGGATTTAAGTAACTCACTCATTTCCTTGCTGTCATCTGTGTAGGACCCATCCCGTTTAAGTAAGGGCCCAATACTGGTTGTTGTTCTCGACTTTGATTTTGCATAGGAAAAGAAATATTTAGGGTTTCTTTCAATTTCATTTATGGCTTTTAGTTCTTCCCGTGTCTCTTGATTCCTATAAGATTCCTTTAGTTTTAATTCGATGTTTGCTATTTCTCTGACTAGTGTCTCCCTACGTATTTCAGAGATATTGGCCTCCTGTAGCCGCTCCGTTATTCTTTGCCTTCGCCTGTATAGGGAGCGCCTCTCTCTTTCTAGTTTGCATCTTCTCCTCCTTTTCCTTAAGGGAATTTGCCTTGAGCAAACCTCAAGTATCACAGAGTTAATTTGTTCTAGACATAGGTTGGGATCCGTGATGCTTAGGCAATCTTCCCAGTTTATATCATTTAGGACTTGGTTTACTTGGTCCCACCTTATGTTTTTGTTATTGAAGTTGAATTTGGAGAAAGCTCCCTCACGGCTGATCACATTTTGTTGATCTGGGGCTCCCCGCATGCATGTCTGGACCTCTATTATGTTGTGATCTGAGTATATTGTTTTTGATATGATGACATTTCGTATCAGATCATCATTGTTGGTGAAGATGAAGCCTACATGCTCTCTTGGACTCAGGCAAAAGTTACTACGTATATTGTATCCAAAATGTACATGGTTTACTTGATTTTTTTCTCTAAGTGTCTGCAATACATGGTAGCCAAGGAAATGACGCAGCTGACAATATTAGGAAGCCAGGTGTGGATCGTTTTTTCAGTTCAGTGCCTTGATATTAATGGTTTCGTGCAGTAACATGGCAGCTGCCCTGGTTCAGGATATCCTCCTGTGGATAATGATGTCCTTCAGCAACTTGAACACTCCATCAGATCTCTTCTGATCGGTTAATATCTTAATGAAATCAAAGCAACAGCTAGCACGACCCTCTCATTTATTCTCAAAGCAAATGATGGTACGGGTGAGGCTTGAACCCATGGCAGGGAAGCCCTAAAACTTACAGGCCAGTGCGCTAACAACTGCAAACTGAACTGACTGTAATAAGATCCATCCAATTAAATATATTTCTGCACACCGTAGAGAGAGGTTTTTTAGTGCCAGGAAGGAAAAAAAGCTGGCAGGAAATGACAGAAATTGTACACCAACTGCAATCATTTCTGGAGTGGAACCACAGTCAGTGGCCTCCACTCCATTACAACAGATATTAGAGCCAGGAAAAAAAGACCCCCCCCCATACCACCAATACCACCAATCCAACTACATTCATCTTTGCTAATATACAGGGTCTAAAGCCAGCAACAAACAAAAGGTACCTTACATTCGTGGACTGCTTACAGAGTCAAATGCTATGTTTGCGGCTTTCACAGAGACCCACATAAGAGATCACTTGGACAATGAAATATGGATCCCGGGCTACAACCTATACAGGTGTGACAGAGTGAACAGGCAAAAAGGGGGGGTTGGCCTGTATATCACAGAGTCACTTATATGTTCAGAACAACTAAATGTCTCAAATGATGTAGTTGAAGTATTAGGAATAAAGGTCGAGAATCAAAACCTGGTCATCGTGGTTGTCTACAAGCCCCCGGATGCAACGTCCCAACAATTCCAGGAACAGCTTCTGAAAATTGACCACTGTCTGGAAAATCTTCCAGCTCCTGCCCCCAACATCTTGCTACTGGGGGATTTCAACCTCAGGCACCTAAAATGGAGGAACATTGCAAACAATGTGGTAGCAGAGATAACACCAGGAGGCAGCTCAGATGAAAATTCACACATGCATGAACTTTTAAATCTCTGCACCAAGTTCACCTTAAACCAGCAAATAGTAAAGCCCAC
Organism: Cherax destructor; assembly: GCA_009830355.1. Classification (NCBI taxonomy): domain Eukaryota; kingdom Metazoa; phylum Arthropoda; class Malacostraca; order Decapoda; family Parastacidae; genus Cherax; species Cherax destructor. The sequence goes on along the minus strand of WNWK01023601.1, from coordinate 22,810 downwards.
AAGATTAGAGAATACGTTGGACCTCATCTTCACCAACAATGATGATCTGATACGAAATGTCATCATATCAAAAACAATATACTCAGATCACAACATAATAGAGGTCCAGACATGCATGCGGGGAGCCCCAGATCAACAAAATGTGATCAGCCGTGAGGGAGCTTTCTCCAAATTCAACTTCAATAACAAAAACATAAGGTGGGACCAAGTAAACCAAGTCCTAAATGATATAAACTGGGAAGATTGCCTAAGCATCACGGATCCCAACCTGCCGTTCTGTGGTTCGTACGTTGGACTGCGTGCGGCCAGCAGTAACAGCCTGGTTGATCAGGCTCTGGTCCAACAGGACGTTGACCCCTGGAATTCTCTCCAGGTAGACTCCAGCTAGATCTCTAGAACAAATTAACTCTGTGGTACTTGAGGTTTGCTCAAGGCAAATTCCCTTAAAGAAAAGGAGGAGAAGATGCACTTTACAGATCGCTTGTTCTATCTAGGCTGGAATATTGCTGCACACTAACTGCACCTTTCAAGGCGGGTGAAATTGCTGACCTTGAAAATGTGCAGAGAACCTTCACGGCACGCATAAGTGCGATAAACCACCTCAACTACTGGGAACGCTTGAAGTTCCTAAACCTGTACTCTCTAGAACGCAGGCTGGAGAGATACATTATTATATACACATGGAAAATTCTCGAGGGCTTAGTACCAAACTTGCACACAAAAATCACTCCCTACGAAAGCAAAAGACTCGGCAGGCGATGTAACATTCCCCCAATGAAGAGCAGGGGTGCCACTAGCACGTTGAGGGACAACACAATAAGTGTGAGGGGCCCAAGATTGTTCAACTGCCTCCCAGCATACATCAGGGGGATTACCAACAAGCCCCTGGCTGTCTTCAAGCAGGCACTGGACAGGCACCTCAAGTCGGTACCTGATCAGCCGGGCTGTGGTTCGTACGTTGGACTGCGTGCGGCCAGCAGTAACAGCCTGGTTGATCAGGCTCTGGTCCAACAAGAGGCCTGGTCACGGACCGGGCCGCGGGGGCGTTGACCCCTGGAATTCTCTCCAGGTAGACTCCAGGTAGAAAGAGAGAGGCGCTCCCAATAGCGGAGCGGCTACAGGAGGCCAATATCTCTGAATTACGTAGGGAGACACTAGTCAGAGAAATAGCAAACATCGAATTAAAACTTAAGGAATCTTACAGGAATCAAGAGACACAGGAAGAACTAAAAGCCATAAATGAAATTGAAAGAAACCCTAAGTATTTCTTTTCCTATGCAAAATCAAAGTCGAGAACAACAACTAGTATTGGGCCCCTACTTAAACCGGATGGGTCCTACACAGATGACAGCAAGGAAATGAGTGAGTTACTTAAATCCCAGTATGACTCAGTCTTTAGCGAGCCACTAACCAGACTGAAAATCGAAAACCTAAATGATTTTTTTATAAGAGTGCCACAGAAATTGACAGACGCATACCTTTCTGACATCAGCACGACGCCAAATGACTTCGAAAAGGCAATAAATGACATGCCCATGCACTCCGCTCCAGGCCCAGACTCATGGAACTCCGTGTTCATCAAGAACTGCTTTTAACATCCTATGGAGAGGGAGCATGGACACTGGGATCGTCCCGCAGCTACTAAAAACAACAGACATAGCCCCGCTCCACAAAGGGGGCAGTAAAGCAATAGCAAAGAACTACAGACCAATTGCGCTAACGTCCCATATCATAAAAATCTTTGAAAGGGTTCTAAGAAGCAAGATCGCCACCCATCTTGATACCCATAAATTGCACAACCCAGGACAGCATGGGTTTAGAGCAGGCCGCTCCTGTCTGTCCCAACTACTGGACCACTACGACAAGGTCCTGGATGCTCTAGAAGATAAACAGAATGCAGATGTTATATACACAGATTTTGCAAAAGCCTTTGACAAGTGTGACCATGGTGTAATAGCACACAAAATGCGTGATAAAGGAATAACAGGAAAAGTTGGTAGATGGATCTATAATTTCCTAACATGTAGAACACAAAGAGTAGTAGTCAACAGAGTAAAGTCTGAGGCAGCTACTGTGAAAAGCTCTGTTCCACAAGGCACAGTACTTGCTCCTATCCTATTCCTCATCCTCATATCAGACATTGACAGGGATATAAGCCACAGTGCTGTGTCTTCCTTTGCAGATGACACCCGAATCTGTATGACAGTGTCCACCGTTGAAGACACTGCAAGACTCCAAGCAGACATAAACCAAATCTTTAAATGGGCTGCAGAAAACAATATGAAGTTCAATGATGAGAAATTTCAATTACTCAGATACGGAAAACGTGAAGAAATTAAAATCTCATCGGAGTACAAAACTAATTCCAACCACACAATAGAGCGAAAAACCAATGTCAAAGACCTGGGAGTGATCATGTCAGAGGATCTCACCTTCAAGGACCATAACAATGTAGCAATTGCATCTGCTCGAAAAATGACAGGATGGATAATGAGAACCTTCAAAACCAGGGATGCCAAGCCCATGTTGACACTTTACAGATCGCTTGTTCTATCTTAGCTGGAATATTGCTGCACACTAACTGCACCTTTCAAGGCGGGTGAAATTGCTGACCTTGAAAATGTGCAGAGAACCTTCACCGCACGCATATGTGCGATAAACCACCTCAACTACTGTTAACGCTTGAAGTTCCTAAACCTGTACTCTCTAGAACGCAGGCGGGAGAGATACATTATTATATACTCATGGAAAGTTCTCGAGGGCTTAGTGCCAAAGTTGCACACAAAAATCACTCCCTACGAAAGCAAAAGACTCGGCAGGCGATGTAACATCCCTCCAATGAAGAGCAGGGGTGCCACTAGCACGTTGAGGGACAACACAATAAGTGTCAGGGGCACAAGATTGTTCAACTGCCTCCCAGCATACATCAGGGGGATTACCAACAAACCCCTGTGTTGTGATAAAAACACAGGCCTCATTTCTAGGCTTTATTGAACACAAAATCCATGGTACATGTCTGCAACAGAAGAAAATACATCTAATGACTGCTGCTGCAGGACAGGTGATGTAAGGTGCATATGTCCTCAGAAAAGCTATAGCTACTGGCGACATATTTAAGCTTACCATGTAATCTGCATCACGAATGTATTTGTGTAAGAGCGAGACCACACGCCATGCTGGGCCATCGCCGTACTGTTTGTTGTTATTGTTAGGGGCCCCCTGAGGTGGTGCCGTATTGTGTCCTGCAGCGGCTCTCCACAAGAGCGGTATCACTACAATCTCCCCCTTCTAAAATATCAGATACAGTAATCCTCCAAACGGTTAGGTGGGTGACGTGTACGTCCAGACCTTCGTAGCCCTTGAGCCTCTTCACCGGGTTCGGTATTTTCTAGCGGGGTTTGATTATCTACTGGAGCGGCATCCTCTATTTCAATAGGGGTAGCCTGAAAAGGCTTCCCTGGAGAAACCGAAGCATCTTTCGCAACATCTATTGGTGTATCTTGAGATTCCGCACTAACATTGGTTTCAACTGGGGCTAAGTGTCTTGTAGATACAGTAGTCTCTTCACCATTTTGGTAGCGAATGTGGGCATAATGCGGATTAGCTTGTAGGAGCTCTACCTCTTCCACTAAAGGATCCGTCTTGTTCATCCTACGGTGACTCTTCAGGAGAATGGGTCCAGGGTGACATAACCAGGTGGGCATGGAGGCTCCCGTAGAGGAACGACGTGAATAGTTGAAGAGTCTCTCATGAGGGGTAGCATTAGTAGCTGTGCACAGCAATGATCTAATAGAGTGAAGGGCATCAGGTAAGACAGTCTGCCAGTGTTGAACCGGTAGATTGCGAGATTTCAGTGTCATTGTAACTGACTTCCATATAGTACCATTGAACCGCTCCACTTGACCATTGCCTTGAGGGTTGTAGCTTGTTGTTCTGCTGCAAGCAATCCCTTTGTTAGCCAAAAACTCATGAAGTTCATTACTCATGAACGAGGATCCCCTGTCTGAATGGATATAGGCCGGCATACCAAAAATAGCGAATAACTGGGAAAGACAACTGATGACAGTTGAAGCAGTCATATTTGCACAGGGGAACACAAAAGGAAACCTAGAATATTCATCTACTATGTTAAGGAAATACCTATTCTGGTTTATGCTTGGTAGAGGTCCTTTGAAATCTATATTCAGTCTCTCGAAAGGCTGGGTGGCTTTTATGAGATGAGTTTTCTCTGGCTGGTGAAAGTTTGGCTTGCACTCTGCACATACTCTGCATGATCTGATCACTTGTCGCACCTCTTCCACTGAGTAGGGCATATTCTTAGATTTAACAAAATGATACAGGCGTGTAACTCCTGAGTGACACAAGGCCTTGTGGAGCTCTGAGAGTGATTGCAAATCATGACATGCTGCTCCACAGTGGGACCTAGAGAATGCATCAGGTGAAACGTTTTCTTCACCCGGTCGATACAGAATATCAAAGTTATAACACGATAGTTCCATCCTCCAGCGTAATATCTTGTCATTCTTGATCTTACTTTTGTGCTTCTTGTCAAACATATACATCACGGACAGTTGGTCAGTCCTTACAGTGAAATGTCTGCCTGTTAAATAATGCCTCCAGTGGCGAACTGCTTCTATGATGGCCTGGGCTTCCTTTTCTACAGCAGCATAGCACTTCTCTGATCCTTGAAAAGTTCTTGAAAAGAAAGCAACGGACGTCCTGCCTGAGATAGGACTGCAGCAATGGCAACTTCAGATGCATCCGTTTCCACCTCGAATGGTAGGGACTCATCAATGGCCTGAACTACTGAGTTTTCAATATCCTGTTTGAGAGTATAGAAAGCAGTTTCTGCTTCCTTTGTCACAGGAAATATCGTGGTAGCACTCAGTGGGCGAACTTTACTTGAATAGTTGTAGATCCACTGTGAGTAATAAGCAAAAAGACCAAGAGTTCTTTGGAGTGACTTTTGTCTTGGGGCATTGGAAGTTCCCGTAGAGGTCGAAGTCTTTCAGGGTCTGGGGATATTGCACCTCCTTCCACCACATAACCAAGGATGTTAAGCCTTTTAGTGGAAAAAGTGCACTTTTCTTCATTGTAACTGATATTTTCTTCTTGGCAGCTTCCAAAACTTATCAAGGTTTGCATCATGTTCCTCCTGGGTCTTGCCACAAATGGTAACATTATCTAAATATGCATAAGTTCCCATAAGTTGCTCTTCCTGAATGAGTGAATCCATAATTCGTTGGAAACAGGCTACCCCATTGGTAACCCCAAAAGGGACTCTGGTAAACTGATAGAGGCCGTCACTAGCCTGAAACGCTGTGTATGGTTTATCTTCATTCCTTATAGGGACTTGATGATAGGCACTTCGTAGATCAATTGTGCTAAACACATAGTACTGAGCAATTTTGTTCACTGTATCATCAATTCGAGGTAGAGGGTACCCATCAAGAAGTGTAAATTTGTTGATTGTCTCAGAATAGTCGATAGCCAGCCTCCGTTTCCTATAATCATCCTTGACAACAACGACCTGTGCACGCCACGGAGAATTACTTGGTTCTATAATACCCTCCTTCAGCAGCCTCTGAGTTTCTTTCTCAATGAACATCCTATCTTCATAAGAATAGCGGCGTGACTTAGCTGATATAGGATGACAATCCGCAGTAAGATTCGCAAACAGCTTTGGTGGGTCTACCCTTAAAGTGCTAAGACCACAGACAACGAGAGGAGGCAGTTCACCTCCATATGTTAAGGTAACACTACCATGACGCTTCTGAAAGTCCTGACCAAGGATCACATCAGAGCACAGTTGTGGCAGAACAGCTAAATGTACATCTTGATAATCCCTGTCATTAACTCTAAGGTTTACCTTACAAAACCCTAACGTCTGAATAGAGAGATGTTGATGCCATGGAAACGGTACCTGATGAGTGATGTACCGTCAAGGAGTGGCGTTTAACTACGTCAAGGTTGATGAAACTCTCTGAGCTGCCACTGTCAATCAGACCATCTACTTCTGTTCCTTTGATGAACACTTTCACAACTGCCTTTGACAGTGAATTTGGAGCAGCCGCAGAAGTCACTGTTGCTAGAGTCGCCTGGTCGGAATGCATAGAAGCACTAGCTCTTGTTGATGTATTAGCACGACATACTTTAGCAAAGTGACCTTTCTTATGGCATTGATGGCACATTGCTTCACGAGCCGGACACTTTGGACGTGGATGTCTTGAAAACCACAAAAGAAACACTTTGTGCCTGCAGCTGCTGTCACTGAAGCAGGTTCCACGGTAACCTCATTAAAAGAGTCTTGGTCGGGAGTTACAGCACTTACCACTCGAGAAGGCTGGGTAGTACTGTACACTTCAGAATTCTTCTGAGCTGAATCTAATGATCTTGCCTGGTCAAGGGTAGTGGCTAAGTCCAGAGTTTTATTCTCCAATAAACGCTGCCTTATTATTGGTGATTGCAGGCCACTGATAAAAGCATCCCTGATGGACTCTTCACAATACTGAGAAGCTGTCACCGCTCGGAAGTTACAGTCCTTACCTAATATTTTCAATGCTTGAAAGTATTCCTCTAAGGATTCACCAATCTGCTGGCGGCGAGTTGCAAGACGATATCGTGCAAAGATTTCATTTGTGGGCTTAATATACTGAGACTTGAGGGCATTGATAGCATCTTCATAGGTATTACACTCAGAAATAACCTCATAGATTTTAGGTGACACAAAGTTGATGAGCAGGCTTAGTTTATCTAGATCTTCCTGAGGAAAGGCTCTCAAGAAGTTTTCGAAAGTCTTAAACCAGTGCTTCCATTCCTGAGCAGCCGTTGATACACTGGGGTCAGAGTCTAGCCTCTCAGGTTTCAGTAAACGCTCCATTTTGCTGTGTAGTCTAGCTCAGAATCGCCGCCAGGTAGCCCAGGATATTTGTGTTCAATAAATTGTTGTGATAAAAACACAGGCCTCATTTCTAGGCTTTATTGAACACAAAATCCATGGTACATGTCTGCAACAGAAGAAAATACATCTAATGACTGCTGCTGCAGGACAGGTGATGTAAGGTGCATATGTCCTCAGAAAAGCTATAGCTACTGGCGACATATTTAAGCTTACCATGTAATCTGCATCACGAATGTATTTGTGTAAGAGCGAGACCACACGCCATGCTGGGCCATCGCCGTACTGTTTGTTGTTATTGTTAGGGGCCCCCTGAGGTGGTGCCGTATTGTGTCCTGCAGCGGCTCTCCACAAGAGCGGTATCACTACACCCTGGCTGTCTTCAAGCAGGCACTGAACAGGCACCTCAAGACGGTACCTGATCAGCAGGGCTGTGGTTCGTACGTTGGACTGCGTGCGGCCAGCAGTAACAGCCTGGTTGATCAGGCTCTGGTCCAACAGGAGGCCTGGTCACAGACCGGGCCGCGGGGGCGTTGACCCCCGGAATTCTCTCCAGGTAGACACCATAAGTAAGTATATTCGGGTATACACAAATACAGTTACATAGATTATCATATATAGCAGCATGAATGTTATGAATGAATGTGATGAATGTTATTAGAATCAGCTGGCCCAGTGGTTAACACACTAGCCAGTGAATTTTAGGACTCCAAGCCGCACTCGTTCTCTGATTTGTTTGCAATCGTATTATTACGATTTGGTGAGTCTCGAAGCAACCTGTCCACAGATAACTGGGAAAATCACAGACCTCTTGGAAAAATAAAATAAAATAGTAAACGAAAGTTCCACTATCGTAAATGCCTCTGACGTTTACTATGAAGGAATGGCACAACCGGCTATTTTTGCCTTCCCAAACAATATAAAGTGTTCTTCAATCTGAAGAACAAATCAAAAGTTCTGCGATATAATCGCTGCGGGGTAGGAGACAGGGATACCTATTTCCGCCGCTTGTTTCCGGACGAAATAATTTTAGACAATTTATTTAAGTTAGAAGTATATTATTTTAATTTAAAAGTTATAAATAGATATGCAATTGTTAAATATTCTAACCAAATCATTTAATTATTTCTTAAAAGTTTACTCTGGTAATTCATTTTAATATATCTTTTATATAAAGTATTTAAATAACAGAGACGTCTATTTATAATATACGTATATAATAATGTTAATAATAACAAATATGTTATAGTTTACCTTAAAGGATAGTTTATGCGTTTTCTTAAACACGAAAAATTTCTTTGACAAAACATGGAAATATTTTACATACTGCGGCTCTCCACAAGAGCGGTATCACTACATTCATTACCTTTGTAATTTGCTCAGCTATCAAAACTTTGAGGTCCAGTCCCTGGACCCATTATGTACCTCTGTAATCTTTTGACTACCGCCCACAGGATGGTATGGGGTGCATAATAAAGATATCAAACTAACTAATTGATCGTGTTCATACGTTAATATGTCTCATGTCATTTATGTATATGTTCCATGTGGTGGCGTTTGGATTCGCATTGGTTGGGAGCTTGTTAGGTTTATGAATGTATAATGTTATTGGAAACCTAATGTATGCTATGTAAGCTGAACTCTGATTTTAAATAAAATATAAAAAATAATGAAAAGTTACAAAGGTAATGAGCTCCAGGTAGAGCTGGTCACAATCATGACAATTTACAAAGGTAATGAATCATCAACACGTCCATACATGGTTACAATCATTAACAAATTACAGAGTAATGAGCAATTAACAAACATTCTAGGAATTCATCATTACCCCAACAACAGATGTTGCTAGGTGCCTGTCCATCTTCGGCAGGACAGCCAGACAGACATTGCAAACAGCAGCAGGTTGTCTAGCGGCGAATAAATATATTATTATTATATTTTTGGTTATATGTATATTATATACTACTACGTATATATTTTTTATTACATATATATATATATGTATGTACTATTATATACGTACTACTATGTACGTATTTATTATTAATATTATTATTGAAGTTTGTGCTTAAGAAAAATAGAAAATGTAACATTTTGGTTAACTATAATTTTTTTCAAACATTAAAATTTTTATATTCTTAAAAATTAATAAAAGTACTTAGCATTTATTTTTAATTTGTTAAATATAAAAGTAAACCTATTACTTCCGTAAAGATTTTAAGTCTGAAAATTTAATTTACAAATTTTTAAAAATTTTGCATAAAATGTGAAAGTTTTATAAAGAAAATATTAGTAATATCAATATTATTTTTTTTGACAACAACTTAGGAATTATTTTGTTCAAATTATATTATTTTTTGCAATCCCTATTAATTAAATTAATGGGGAAATATTTTTTTTTTAAGGGATAAATGTTTTGCAGTTATGAGGACTGGTCACAGACCGGGCCACAGGGGCGTTGACCCCTGGAATTCTCTCCAGATCTCACTGTGGATCGGAAAGTATAATTAACCAGACATTTACTGTTCCTCACACTCTAGCAGACGTATCAATGGATAATTTTCACCAAGCATATTAACCACAAAGAAGACATTTCTCTCAGTAGTATGAAGTCAAAGGCTTGGGATATTAAGATCTTAAGCATATTTAAAATTTTGTCAGTACGAGAGAATCCGGCTCCCTGGCGTGGGAATATCAGAACTACTAAATGCCTCAAATGATGTAGTTGAAGTATTAGCAATAAAGATCGAGAATCAAAACCTGGTCATTGTGGTTGTATACAAGCCCCCGGATGCAACGTCCCAACAATTCCAGGAACAGCTTCTGAAAATTGACCACTGTCTGGAAAATCTTCCAGCTCCTGCCCCCAACATCTTGCTACTGGGGGACTTCAACCTCAGGCACCTAAAATAGAGGAACATTGCAAACAATGTGGTAGCAGAGATAACACCAGGAGGCAGCTCAGATGAAAACTCTCACATGCATGACCTTTTAAATCTCTGCACCAAGTTCACCTTAAACCAGCAAATAATAGAGCCTACAAGATTAGAGAATACGCTGGACCTCATCTTCACCAACAATGATGATCTGATACGAAATGTCATCATATTAAAAACAATATACTCAGATCACAACATAATAGAGGTCCAGACATGCATGCGGGGAGCCCCAGATTAACAAAATGTGATCAGCCACAAGGGAGCCTTCTCCAAATTCAACTTCAATAACAAAAACATAAGGTGGGACCAAGTAAACCAAGTCCTAAATGATATAAACTGGGAAGATTGCCTAAGCATCACGGATCCTAACCTATGTCTAGAACAAATTAACTCTGTGGCACTTGAGGTTTGCTCAAGGCAAATTCCCTTAAGGAAAAGGAGGAGAAGATGCAAACTAGAAAGAGAGAGGCTCTCCCTATACAGGCGAAGGCAAAGAATAACGGAGCGGCTACAGGAGGCCAATATATCTGTAATACCAAGGGAGACACTAGTCAGAGAAATAGAAAACATCGAATTAAAACTATAGGAATCTTACAGGAATCAAGAAACGCGGGAAGAAGTAAAAGCCATAAATGAAATTGAAAGAAACCCAACCAGTATTGGGCCCCTACTTAAACGGGATGGGTCCTACACAGATGACAGCAAGGAAATGAGTGAGTTACTTAAGTCCCAGTATGACTCAGTTTTTTGCAAGCCGCTAACCAGACTGAAAATCGAGGACCTAAATGAATTTTTTATGAGAGTGCCACAGATCTTGACAGATGCATGCCTCTCTGACATCACCCCGACGCCAAACGACTTCGAAAAGGCAATAAATGACATGCCCATGCTCTCCGCTCCAGGCCCAGACTCATGGAACTCCGTGTTCATCAAAAATTGCAAGAAGCCCTATCACGTGCGTTTAACATCCTATGGAGAGGGAGCATGGACACTGGGGTCGTCCCGCAGTTACTAAAAACAACAGACATAGCCCCACTCCACAAAGGGGGCAGTAAAGCAATAGCAAAGAATTACAGACCAATAGCACTAACGTCCTATATCATAAAAATCTTTGAAAGGGTTCTAAGAAGCAAGATCGCCACTCATCTTGATACCCATCAATTGCACAACCCAGGGCAGCATGGGTTTAGAGCAGGCCGCTCCTGTCTGTCCCAACTACTGGACCACTACGACAAGGTCCTGGATACTCTAGAAGACAAACAGAATGCAGATGTTATATACACAGACTTTGCAAAAGCCTTTGACAAGTGTGACCATGGTGTAATAGCACACAAAATGCGTGATAAAGGAATAACAGGAAAAGTTGGTAGATGGATCTATAATTTCCTAACAAGTAGAACACAAAGAATAGTAGTCAACAGAGTAAAGTCTGAGGCAGCTACTGTGAAAACCTCTGTTCCACGTTCACAGTACTCGCTCCCATCCTGTTCCTCATCCTCATATCGGACATAGACAGGGATATAAGCCACAGTGCCGTGTCTTCCTTTGCAGATGCCACCCGAATCTGTATGACAGTGTCCACCGTTGAAGACACTGCAAGACTCCAAGCAGACATAAACCAAATCTTTAAATGGGCTGCAGAAAACAATATGAAGTTCAATGATGAGAAATTTCAATTACTTAGATCCGGAAAACGTGAAGAAATTAAAATCTCATCGGAATACAAAACTAATTCCAACCACACAATAGAGCGAAAAACTAATGTCAAAGACCTGGGAGTGATCATGTCAGAGGATCTCACCTTCAAGGACCATAACACAGTAGCAATTGCATCTGCTAGAAAAATGACAGGATGGATAATGAGAACCTTCAAAACCTGGGATGCCAAGCCCATGTTGACACTTTACAGATCGCTTGTTCTATCTAGGCTGGAATATTGCTGCACACTAACTGCACCTTTCAAGGCAGGTGAAATTGCTGACCTTGAAAATTTGCAGAGAATCTTCACGGCACACATACCTGCGATAAACCACCTCAATTACTGGGAACGCTTGAAGTTCCTAAAGCAGTATTCTCTAGAACGCAGGCAGGAGAGATACATTATTATATATAAACATGGAAAATTCTCGAGGGATTAGTACCAAACCTGCACACGAAAATCATTCCCTACGAAAGCAAAAGACTTGGCAGGTGATGTAACATCCCCCCAATGAAGAGCAGGGGTGCCACTAGCACGTTGAGGGACAACACAATAAGTGTCATTGGCCCAAGATTGTTCAACTGCCTTCCAGCATACATCAGGGGGATTCCCAACAAACCCCTGGCTGTCTTCAAGCAGGCACTGGACAGGCAACTAAAGTCGGTACCTGACCAGCCAGGCTGTGGTTCGTATGTTGGACTGTGTGCGGCCAGCAGTAACAGCCTAGTTGATCAGGCTCTGGTACAATATGAGGCCTGGTCACAGACCGGGCCACAGGGGCGTTGACCCCTGGAATTCTCTCCATGTAAACTCCAGACCTATGTCTCCCATGGGAGGGGGTACCTTTAAGCGGCGGGACCAACTGGTCCCAGGCCTAGCCACATTCCCCACCAGCACGAGGCATGGAGGTTGATAGATGCTAGGCCTCTCTGGTCTGCCAAATATCCCGCCCCAAGGAGGCTGACGGGAAGGGCAGGCTTACGAGCCGAAGATGGTAGCAAGCTCCAGCCTTGGCACCTACCCTGCCCTAGAAGGGCTGGGAATGGTGATCGACCAGTGAAACACACAAAGCAGTGTGAGGAGGATGCCTCTGGCTGGTGACTCACGTGTGGGGCTCGTGACATCACAGCTAGCTAGGGAGCCTAACTATAATATAACTGGTACTATGATATAATACACAAGTATAATTCATAGGACTTTGGTAACACTACTGACAGAAAGGCTGGGCATAGTGTTCTTCCATTATCAGTGGGAATGTTATATTGTTGTTTTGTTGTTGTTGATTTGCTGGTTCTTACCCGGCCCAGGTCTTTTCCAGATGGTGACCCAGCCTTGGCTCCCTGTCGTGAGAGTGTCTGAGACCTATGTCTCCCTTTGGAGCAGGTACAAGTACCCCCTCATCGTCTGGGACCAACTGTCTCCAGGCCTCAAGTCCTCACGTGGCTCGTAGGGAGAAGCTAGGCCTTTCTCTGGTCTGCCATTTTCCCCGCCCCAGGGAGGCTGACGGGAAGGGCAGTCTTGTGAGCTGCACATGGTAGCAAGCTCCAGCTTTGGCAACTACCCTGCCCAAAAAGGGCTGGGCATGGTGATGTCCTCTCTCAAGAAGAGAGCCAAAAGGTAAATAATGAAGGAGGAGGTGTTGATAAGCCGGAAATTCTCCCAGCCCGGGTCTATTCCAGATGGCGACCCTGCTCCGGCTCCCTGTCATGGGAGTATCGGAGACCTATGTCTCCCATGGGAGGAGGTTGATAAATTTGACACATATGCAACACTTGGGTATCTTTATTGAGGAAACGTTTCGCCACACAGTGGCTTCATCAGTCCATACAAAGGAGAAAGGGGAAGAACAGGAGGCGTTTGAGGTAATCAGTCCCTCAGCCTTGAGTCGATGTTGTCAGTCCATCAATCTTGATAAGAATACAGCATATGTGCAAGGAGGTAGCTTATATACCGTAGGCAGGAGAGGTGCAGAAGTCATAGTTGGTGTCACATTTGTCCAATGTGGAAATAGGTTGTGCCCAAGGGTTGGGCAAGTGAAGAATTCCCTGTATTGCATATGTGTCTAATTTATCAACTTCTCGGTTCTCTGAATTATTTATCTACATGGGAGGAGGTACAAGTGCCCCCTCATCGTTGGGACCAACTGATCCCAGGTCTAGCCACATACCCCACCCACACGGGGCTCGTAGGGAGAAGCTAGGCCTCTCTGATCTGCCATCTTCCCCGTCCCAGGGAGGCTGACAGGAATGGCAGTCTTGCGAGCCGCATATGGTAGCAAGCTCCAGCTTTGGCACCTACCCTGCCCTAAAAGGGCTGAGCTTGGTGTTCTCCTTCGGAATGTTTTAGTGCCAATATGTATGATGTATTTAGTGCTTTTTTATATATTATAATAATAATCATAATGTATGATGTATACCTGGAGAGTTCCAGGTGTCAACGCCCCTGTGGGCCGGTCTGTGGAGGAGGAGGTGTTGATTCACCGGGAATTCTCCCTTCCCGGGTCTTTACCAGATGGCGACCCGGCTCCGGCTCCCTGGCGTGGGAGTGCAGAGACCTAAGTCTCCCATGGGAGGGTGTACCCCTCAGCGGTGGGACCAACTGGTCCCAGGCCTAGCCATATTCGCCCACAAGCACGAGGCAGGTAGGTAGATAGGTGCTAGAGCCCTCTGGTCTGCCACCTTCCCCGCCCCAAGGAGGCTGACGGGAAGGGCAGGCTTGCGAGCCGCAGATGGTAGCAAGCTCCAGCCTTGGCACCTACCCTGCCCTAGAAGGGCTGGGCATGGTGATCGACCCTCAGGTCTGTGACCAGGCCTCATATAGTGACAATGTTGATTTCTTGTTCATCATCAGTATTATTGTTACATATTAATATATGCACCTTCCTATGATTACTTGTACATAAAGTTTTAAATATAAAAAAAATATTAAAATTGTGAAAATGGAGTAGCATTTTGCTTATATTAGATCACTGATTATGCTGTGCCACTACTTTCTGTTGTGTCTGACTGGAAGCTTTGAGGTCTGGAAAAACTATAGAATGAAGCAATAAGAATCATCCTAGGATGCTCTCGTACTGACAAAATTTTAAATATGCTTAAAGAACTTAATATCCCAAGCCTTTGACTTGGTGTTACTGAGAGAAATGTCTTCTTTGTGGTTAATATGTTCGGTGAAGCCAATCCATTGATACGTCTGCTAGAGTGTGAGGAGTAGTAAATGTCTGGTTAATTACTTTATGATCTACAGCGAGGTCTGGTCATGGACATGACTAAAACATTTAACCTTCATAAACCCCAATATTTCCCTATTAATTTAATTAATAGGGATTATAAAAAATTAATGTAATAACTATGTAACTATATACCATATAATTGTAAAAATTGGTTATGTCAAAATAAAATATATTTATATTAATAATAAATTAATTAATAAACTTAAAATATTTATGCAAAACTTTCATAAATTTATTAATTAAATATTAAATCTTTAAAAAACTTTATTAAAACTAATAAATTTACTTTAATACTTAACAAAATAAAAATATATGCTAAGTACTTTTAATATTTTTTAGGAATGTATAAATTTTACTGTTTAAAAAAAAATAAAGTTAATCCAAAATTTTACATTTTCTATTTTATTAAGCATAAACTTCAATAATAATATTATCTTTCTTTATTTACTGCATGTACATGTACATGGTATAAGGCCTAGCTGACATCAGTGACATAGTACTACTATATAGAAAGTCCCTTGTTATGCTGAGCATTTCGGGCAGATTAGGTCAGTGTCCTAAAATGTGACTCACACCAGTCGACTAACACCCAGGTACCCATACTGATGGGGAACATAGACAACAGGTGTAAATAAACACGCTCAATGTTTCTGCCCTGGCTGGGAATCGAACCCAGGCCCTCGCCGTGTGAAGCGAGAGCTTTAGCCACCAGACCACCAGAGCCCCCTATTAATAATAATAGTAAAAAATAATATATACTGTACATACCTACATAATAATAATAGGTCGATCACCATGCCCAGCCCTTCTAGGGCAGGGTAGGTGCCAAGGCTGGAGCTTGCTACCATCTGCAGCTCTCAAGCCTGCCCTTCCCATCAGCCTCCTTGGGGTGGGAAAGGTGGCAGACCAGAGAGGCCTAGCATCTATCTACTTCCATGCCTCGTGCTGGTGGGGAATGTGGCTAGGCCTGGGGCCAGTTGGTCCCACCGCTGAGGGGAACCCCCTCCCACGCCAGGGAGCCGGAGCCGGGTCGCCATTTCGTAAAGACCCGGGTCGGGAGAATTCCCGGTGAATCAACACCTCCAACTAATAATAATATCTTTATTTGTCGCTAGACAACCTGCTGCTGTTTGCAATGGCTGTCTGGCTGTCCTGCCGAAGAGGGACAGGCACCTAGCAACATCTGTTGTTGGGGCAATGATGAATTCCCTAGAATGTTCTTCTTCTTCTTCTTGGTTCGCCAGTACTCTCCCAGCCCTGGCCTTTTCCAAGTGGTGACCCGGCCTTGGCTCCCTTTCTCAGGAGTATCTCAGACTTATGTCTGCCTAGGAAGGAGGTACAAGTACCTCCTCATCGTCGGGACCAACTGTCCCCAGGCCTAGCCACATTTTCCGCCCTCATGGGGCTCGTAGGGAGAAACTAGGTCTCTCTCTGGTCTGCCATCTTCCCAGCCCCAGGGAAGCTAATGGGAATGGCAGTCTTGTGGGCTGCAGATGGTAGCAAGCTCCAGCATTGGCACCTACCCTGCCCTAAAAGGGCTGGGTATGGTATCTCCAGTGCCTAGAATGTTTGTTAATTGCTCATTAATTTGTTCATGACTGTAACTATGTATGGACATGTTTGTGATACGTTATCTTTGTAACTTCTCATGATTGTGACCAGATCTAGTTCATTACCATTTTAACTTTGTGGGGAATTATGAGACTACCTGTATGGTGACCACCTACAATATATTTTACTGCAGTTAACCCAGTCAGCAGTTAAGCAGTCATAGTATTAGGGGAAGAGAGCACAACTTTGTAGTACCCATAGTCACTGGCCAGGCTTCAAGCACCTTTTATTGTACAGCAATAAAGGAATAGAACAGACTGCCTGCACATGTCAAAGCCAGTCACAGCATGAACCAGTTCAAGAAGAGAGGAGGAGGTGTTGATTCGCCGGAAATTCTCCCGGCCCGGGTCTATTCCAGATGGTGAACCGGCTCCGGCTCCCTGTCGTGGGAGTATCAGAGACCTATGTCTTCCATGAGAGGAGGTACAAGTACCCTCTCATCATTGGGACCAACTGATCCCAGGTCTAGCCACATTCCCCACCCACATGGGGCTCGTAGGGAGAAGTTAGGCCTCTCTGGTCTGCCATCTTCCCCGCCCCAGGGAGGCTGACGGAAAGGGCAGTCTTCTGAGCTGCAGATGGTAGCAAGCTCCAGCTTTGGCACCTACCCTGCCCTGAAAGGGCTGGGCATGGTGATCCTCCCCTACCTAATGAAGGTGGAGTAGGTGTTGATTCGCCGGGAGAATTCCCGGCCTGATCTATTCCAGATGGTGACCCGGCTCCGGCTCCCTGTCGTGGGAGTATCGGAGACCTATGTCTTTCATAGGAGGAGGTACAAGTACCCATTCATCGTTGGGACAAACAGTCCCCAGGCCTAGCCACATTTCCCACCAACACAGGGCTCGTAGGGAGAAGCTAGGCCACTCTGGTATGCCATCTTCCCCGCCCCAGGGAGGCTGACGGGAAGGGCAGGCTGGGTATGGTGATTCTCCATCCTACCTAATGATTGTTGTTGTCGTTGATTCGCCGGTACTCTCCCGGCCCGGGTCTTTTCCAGAAGGAGACCCGGCCTTGGCTCCCTGTCTTGGGAGTTTCTTCAGACTTATGTCTCCCATGGGAGGAGGTACAAGTTCGTCCTCTTCATCGGGACCACTGTCCCCAGGCCTAGCCATATTCCCCGCCCTCACGGGGCTCGTAGGGAGAAGCTAGGCCTCTCTGGTCTGCCATCTTCCCCGCCCCAGGGATAAGATTAAGATAAGTGGAAACTTTTCGGGTTGCTCAAGTTCCACCGGGTAAATAAGGTGTATAAAGCTTTAAACATACCACGGATAGGTCCTCAGTGTTTATGAACCCACATACCCACCCAAACAACACACACAGTCAAGTTGGTGGAGGTAGTGAGATTGCACATATTAATTCATAGATTTACTCTCCTAGGAAGGTCTAGGTAAGTTGTACAGATAGTGACTAATATTAGGATTATTGAGGCAACTTTAGATATTAATAACGTAGTTCTAGCACCTTAACATAGGTAAATTTAGGCCACAATAGGCGAATATTAGATTATATAGGCCAAGGAGAAATGGCAATTCCATGCTGACCACAGGCAGTGTGGGGACTCCAGGGTGTGACGAGCACCCTTTTCAGACCAAACATGAACGAGTGAACAAGTGCTGCAAACAGCACAGCGTTCCCCACGTGACTCCCAACATCTGTCCTGGGAACTCGGAGGAGACATCTCGAAGTACTGTGGATATCTTCCTCCATCCAGACCCACTACAGTAGGACCATACCTTTCTTTCTCTCAGAGTCTAGCCAGTTTTCTGGGGAAAACGCGGGTGGGTTTTGCTGTGGGTCTCGTGCAGTCGGACGCTTATTAGCAGGTACCAGCGTCCCCTTTTTAAGTAAAGTCTGGAAGCTAGTGTCCCTTACTGCTTAGATATTACTTAGAGGATATACCATAGAGTTGGGAGAATCTGAGTTTAGGGCAGGACACTAATCTTGCAGAATTAAGTCCTAGCGGCACGTGTCTTTCAAGGGAAGAGTCCATAGAGGATTAAGGCTTAGGGAGTTTGGAAGACAAAGTGACAAAATTCTTCTCCATCAAGTAAATTAAACCTCTTTTTAGTCGTGCATGTAGGTGAAGAATTCTTGCAGCTGCAGTTATTTAGAAATCTGTCCCATAAACCACTTGTGAGTCTGAGAGGAGTAATCTCAGAGTGTCGGTGTCAACAGCGCTTGCCAGAGGGGCAACTTGCAAGGAGACAGTCCCAAGAAAAATTTCTACAAGATAAGATTTCTTAGTATTTTTAAACCCGTAAGGTTAGCCACCCAGGATATCCCAAGAAAGTCAGTGCGGGACGGGAAGGGCAGTCTTGCGAGCTGCTGATGGTAGCAAGCTCCAGCTTTGGAACCTACCCTGCCCTAAAAGGGCTGGGCATGGTGGATCCTCCTACCTAATGAGGTGTTGATTCACCGGGAATTCTCCCGGCCCAGGTCTTTACCAGATGGCGACCCGGCTCCGGCTCCCTGGCATGGGAGTAGCAGAGACCTAAGTCTCCCATGGGAGGGGGTACTCCTCAGCGGTGGGACCAACTGGTCCCAGGCCTAGCCATATTCGCCCACAAGCACGAGGCAGGTAGGTAGATAGTTGCTAGGCCCCTCTGGTCTGCCACCTTCCCCGCCCAAGGAGGCTGACGGGAAGGGCAGGCTTGCGAGCCGCAGATGTAGCAAGCTCCAGCCTTGGCACCTACCCTGCCCTAGAAGGGCTGGGCATGGTGATCGACCCTACTTAATGAGGAGGAGGTGTTGATTCACCGGGAATTCTTCCGGCCCGGGTCTTTACCAGATGGCGACCCGGCTCCGGCTCCCTAGCGTGGGAGTAGCAGAGACCTAAGTCTCCCATGGGAGGGGGTACCCCTCAGCGGTGGGACCAACTGGTCCCAGGCCTAGCCATATTCGCCAACAAGCACGAGGCAGGTAGGTAGATAGTTGCTATTTACCTCTGGTCTGCCACCTTTCCCGCCCCAAGGAGGCTGACGGGAAGGGCAGGCTTGTGAGCTGCAGATGGTAGCAAGCTCCAGCCTTGGCACCTACCCTGCCCTAGAAGGGCTGGGCATGGTGATCGACCCTACTTAATGAGGAGGAGGTGTTGATTCACCGGGAAATCTCCCGGCCCGGGTCTTTACCAGATGGCAACCCGGCTCCGGCTCCCTGGCGTGGGAGTAGCAGAGACCTAAGTCTCCCATGGGAGACCTCATCTTCACCAACAATGATGATCTGATACGAAATGTCATCATATCAAAAACAATATACTCAGATCACAACATAATAGAGGTCCAGACATGCATGCGGGGAGCCCAAGATCAACAAAATGTGATCAGCCGCGAAGGAACCTTCTCCAAATTCAACTTCAATAATAAAAACATAAGATGGGACCAAGTAAACGAAGTCCTAAATGATATACAATGGGAAGATAGCTTAAGCATCACGGATCCTAACCTATGACTAGAACAAATTAACTCTGTGGCAATTGAGGTTTGCTCAAGGCAAATTCCCTTAAGAAAAAGGAGGAAAAGATGCAAACTAGAAAGAGAGAGGCGCTCCCTATACAGGCGAAGGCAAAGAATAACGGAGCGGCTACAAGAGGCCAATATATCTGAAATACGAAGGGTGACACTAGTCAGAGAAATAGCAAACATCGAATTAAAACTAAAGGAATCTTACAGGAATCAAGAAATGCGGGAAGAACTAAAAGTCATAAACGAAATTGAAAGAAACCCAAAGTATTTCTTTTCTTATGCAAAGTCAAAGTCGACAACACCAACCAGTATTGGGCCCCTACTTAAACGGGATGGTTCCTACACAGATGACAGCAAGGAAATGAGTGAGTTACTTAAGTCCCAGTATGACTCAGTTTTTAGCGAGCCGCTAACCAGACTGAAAATCGAAGACCTAAATGATTTTTTTATGAGAGTGCCACAGAACTTGACTGACGCATGCCTATCTGACATCACCCTGACACCAAATGACTTTGAAAAGGCAATAAATGACATGCCCATGCACTCCACTCCAGGCCCAGACTCATGGAACTCCGTGTTCATCAAGAACTGCAAGAAGCCCCTATCACGTGCTTTTAACATCCTATGGAGAGGGAGCATGGACACTGGGGTCCTCCCGCAGTTACTAAAAACAACAGACATAGCCCCACTCCACAAAGGGGGCAGTAAAGCAATAGCAAAGAACTACAGACCAATAGCGCTAACGTCCCATATCATAAAAATCTTTGAAAGGGTTCTAAGAAGCAAGATCGCCACTCATCTAGATACCCATCAATTACACAACCCAGGGCAGCACGGGTTTAGAGCAGGTCGCTCCTGTCTGTCCCAACTACTGGACCACTACGACCAGGTTCTAGATGCTCTAGAAGACAAACAGAATGCAGATGTTATATACACAGACTTTGCAAAAGCCTTTGACAAGTGTGACCATGGTGTAATAGCACACAAAATGCGTGATAAAGGAATAACAGGAAAAGTTGGTAGTTGGATCTATAATTTCCTAACAAGTAGAACACAAAGAGTAGTAGTCAAAAGTCTGAGGCAGCTAATGTGAAAAGCTCTGTTCCACAAGGCACAGTACTCGCTCCCATCCTGTTCCTCATCCTAATATCGGACATAGACAGGGATATAAGCCACAGTGCCGTGTCTTCCTTTGCAGATGCCACCCGAATCTGTATGACAGTGTCCACCGTTGAAGACACTGTAAGACTCCAAGCAGACATAAACCAAATCTTTAAATAGGCTGCAGAAAACAATATGAAGTTCAATGATGAGAAATTTCTATTACTGATATACGGAAAACGTGAGGAAATTAAAATCTCATCGGAGTACAAAACAAATTCCAATCACACAATAGAGCGAAAAACTAATGTCAAAGACCTGGGAGTGATCATGTCAGAGGATCTCACCTTCAAGAACAATAACACCGTAGCAATCGCATATGCTAGAAAAATGACAGGATGGATAATGAGAATTTTCAAAACCAGGTATGCAAAGCCCATGTTGACACTTTACAAATCGCTTGTTCTATCTAGGCTGGAATATTGCTGCACACTAACTGCACTTTTCAAGGCAGGTGAAATTGCTGACCTTGAAAATGTGCAGAGAACCTTCACCGCACGCATAACTGCGATAAACCACCTCAATTACTGGGAACGCTTGAAGTTTCAAAACCTGTACTCTCTAGAACGCAGGCGGGAGAGATACGTACATTGTTATATACACGTGGAAAATTCTCGAGGGATTAGTACCAAACTTGCACACAAGAATCACTCCCTACGAAAGCAAAAGTCTCGGCAGACGATGTAACATCCCCCCAATGAAAAGCAGGGGTGCCACTAGCACGTTGAGGGACAACACAATAAGTGTCAGGGGCCCAAGATTGTTCAACTGCCTCCCAGCATACATGAGGGGGATTACCAACAAGCCCCTGGCTGTCTTCAAGCAGGCACTGGACAGGCACCTAAAGTCGGTACCTGACCAGCCAGGCTGTGGTTCATACGTTGGACTGCGTGCGGCCAGCAGTAACAGCCTAGTTGATCAGGCTCTGGTCCAACATGAGGCCTGGTCACAGACCTGGCCGCATGGGCGTTGACCCCTGGAATTCTCTCCAGGTAAATTCTCTCCTGTGCATATAAGCCATTTTGTATCCCGATGTATGTGGGATTTATGAGGGTTAATTTTTTTAGGTAAGGTTTCAATAATATGGTGTAGGGTTGCTTGTTTCAAGCGGTTTATCTTTTGCATACCTGTTTTGTTCAACTGTATAATTCATGTTATAAGTATAATTGTAAATTATGGTTTTAAATAAAATAAAAAAAAAAAACTTGTAGTAAATAGTTTAATATCTTTATTATGCACTTCATACCCATCTTGTGGGCGGTAGTCAAAAGATTACAGAGGTATATAATGGGTCCAGAGACTGGACCTCAAAGTTTTGATAGCTGAACAAGGTACAAAAGTAATGAATTCACAAGTTACAAGGTAATGAATCATGTAAGTAATTTTACTTACGTCTGTACATGGTTGCAATCATGAACAAATTATAAAGTAATGAACAATTTATTACTCTACACCCAGCCACAACTGTAATGAGTTATTGGTGCAAATATTAATTGTTGGGACAGACAGACACACACACACACACACACGATGGCATGGTGGCTAGCTCTCTTGCTTCACGCACGGAGGGCCCGGGTTCAATTCCCGGCGGGGGCCGAAACATTTCGAAGTGTTTCGTTACACACACACACACACACATACATACAACAGGCCTAGTGTCTAATCGACATGTGCCTAGGACAAAATGGTAACTAACACACACACACACACACAAAACGACCGCTCAAGCTGATTCTCAGGATAGAAACAGAGAGGGACAGAATCCTCCAAGAGAAACCACGATTGAAGGAAACGGAAGAATACAGGAGG
>WNWK01023600.1:0-30868 GCA_009830355.1 Cherax destructor | reverse complement strand
GTGTTGGGCTGCTAGATGTGTTGTGCACTGGTTGCGGACTGGAAGTGTAGTGATGGTAGGCATGTAGAGCCGGGATGGTAGATAGCTAGTGTAATGTTGGGAGATGTGTAATGGTAGTAGATATGTAGTGTTGGGCTGCTAGATGTGTAGTGATCTTATATGTGTAGTAGTGATGGTAGATCAGTAGTTATGGCTGAAGTGTAGTGTAGTACTAGACTGCAGATGTGTAGTGCACTGGTTGCAGACTAGAAGTGTAGTGACGGTATGTATGTAGAGCAGTGATGGTAGATATCTAGTGTAGTGTTGGTAGATGTGAAGTAGTGGTAGATATGTATTGGTGTTAGATGTGTAGTGGTGATAGACGTTTAGTGGAATGGTGGTAGATTGGCAGCGCAGTGAGGGTAGATTTAATGAGCAATGATAGTATTTATGTAGTGTAGTGATGGTAGATATGTAATGATGGTGGATGTGTGGTGTAGTCATAATAGGTGTTGGAACATTAATATTATTTAAAAGCCTATTAATCTATCTGTGTTGTTTCATTTGGTGTTTTGCTTCTGCTGCTATGGTACTGCTGCTGCTCTTTCTACTGCTGCTGGTCCTCTTGCTACTGCTGTTTCTCCTGCTTCTACTGCTGCTCCTGTCGCCGTCTTCCTCGCCACCGCCGCTGCAAGCATTTATTTCAATGGAAAACTATTATAAATATTTTTAAATTTAAACGGTTTTTGATTGAGTTAAAAAGCTGTATGACCCTTCCGGGTTTAGGTACCATTGCTTACTTTTGATGATGATAACAATAATAATATTATTAATAATATTTATAAGTACAGTTAGTGAGAGAGAGACAGAAAAGTCTTGTTGTGAGTTGCAGTGATATGACAGACAAACAGACAAGTCTTTTAGTAAGTCACAGTCAGAGGGATATACAGATAAGTCTGTCTGTCCATCTGTCTGATTCAGACAAGTCTTTTAGAAAGTCAAGGGAGAGGGAGAGACAGATAAGTCTGTCTGTCTGTCTGATTCAGACAAGTATTTTAGTAAGTCACAGGGAGAAGGAGAGACAGATAAGTCTGTCTGTCTGTCTGATTCAGACAAGTATTTTAGTAAGTCACAGGGAGAGGGAGAGACAGATAATTCTGAGTGTCTGATTCTAAGTCTGTTCTAAGTCACCGACCCCTCACCCGAAACACTTAGTTTTGTTTTAATCACTAGCACTGACCACCTCTAGTTATTCTAATTTCAGTTACATATCCAACTCTTCCTGCTGCTTCTGGAGCTCTTGTTGCTACTACTGCTACTACTGCTGCTGCTGCTGCTGCTGCTGCTGCTGCTCTGCTGCTGCTGCTGCTGCTTCTGTTGCTGCTGCAGCTGCTGCTGCTGCTGGTGCTGCCGCTGCAAGTATTTATTTTCAATGGAAAACTATTATAAATATTTTTAAATTTAAACGTTTTTTGATATTAGAGACAGAAAAGTCTTGTTGTGAGTAGCAGTGACATGAAAGACAGAGAGACAAGTCTTTTAGTAGGTCATAGCCAGAGGGACAGACATATAAGTCTTTCTGTCCATCTGTCTGATTCAGACAAGTCTTTTAATAAGTCAAGAGAGAGGGAGAGACAGATAAGTCTGTCTGATTCACACAAGGCTTTTAGTAAGTCAGAGGGAGATGGAGAGACAGAGAAGTCTGTCTGTCTGTCTGATTCAGACAAGTCTTTTAGTAAGTCACAGGGAGAGGGAGAGACAGATAAGTCTTAGTGTCTGATTCTAAGTCTGTTCTAAGTCACTGACCCCGGACCCCAGTGGTTGATTCGCGCCTCCCACCACTGGGCTACAGTGTGGGTGTATTTATTTTTAGTAGTTCGTCCGGTTCTTGAACCCCGGACCCCAGTGGTTGATTCGGGTCTCCCACCACTGGGCAACAGTTTGGTACTACACAAAACAGCACTACACTACTCAAGACAACATTACATTACACAAAACAACTCTACTCTACACATCGCTACACTACACTACAACACACAACAATACACAACACTACAATACACTACACAACACTGCACTACACAACAATATACTACACAACACTACACTACCCAACACAATACTGCACTACACAACAGAAATCTACACAACACAATAATACACATTACTTAACATTACAAAACACTGCAATACATTACACCACACTACACTGTGCTATACTACACAACACCACACTAAAATATGCAGCACTACACTACACAACACTTCTTTACATTACTCTACACAAGACAGAACTACTCTACACACTGATCACTATACAACACTGCACTACACAAAACAGCACTACACAAGACAACACTACATTACACAAAACAACACTACACAATGCTTCACTACACTACAATACACTGCATATTTTAGTGTAGTGTGGTGTAGTGTGGTGTAGTGTAGTGCAGTGTTTTGTAATGTTAAGTAATGTTTATTATTGTGTTGTGTAGAGTTATGTTGTGTAGTGCAGTATTGTTTTGGGTAGTGTAGTGTTGTGTAGTATAGTGTTGTGTAGTGCAGTGTTGTGTAGTATACTGTAGTGTTGTGTTATGTGTTGTAGTGTAGTGTAGCGATGTGTAGACTAGAGTTGTTTTGTGTAATGTAATGTTGTCTTGAGTAGTGTAGTGCTGTTTTGTGTAGTACCAAACTGTAGCCCAGTAATGGGAGACCCGAATCAACAACTGGGGTCCGGGATTCAAGAACCAGACGAACTATTAAAAAAAAAACACCCAAACTGTAGCCCAGTGGTGGGAGGCACGAATCAACCACTGGGGTCCGGGGTCAGTGACTTAGAACAGACTTAGAATCAGACACTAAGACTTATCTGTCTCTCCCTCTCCCTGTGACTTACTAAAAGACTTGTCTGAATCAGACAGACAGACAGACTTCTCTGTCTCTCCATCTCCCTCTGACTTACTAAAAGCCTAGTGTGAATCAGACAGACTTATCTGTCTCTCCCTCTCCCTTGACTTATTAAAAGACTTGTCTGAATCAGACAGATGGATAGAAAGACTTATATGTCTGTCCCTCTGACTATGACCTACTAAAAGACTTGTCTGTCTGTCTTTCATGTCACTGCTACTCACAACAAGACTTTTCTGTCTATAATATCAAAAAACCTTTAAATTTAAAAATATTTATAATAGTTTTCCATTGAAAATAAATACTTTCAGCGGCAGCAGCAGCAGCAGCTGCAGCAGCAACATAAGCAGCAGCAGCAGCAGTAGCAGTAGCAGCAGCAGCAGCAGCAGCAGCAGCAGCAGCAGCAGCAGCAGCAGCAGCAGCAGCAGCAGCAGCAGCAGCAGCAGCAGCAGCAGCAGCAGCAGTAGTAGTGGTAGTAGTAGTAGCAGTAGTAGCAACAAGAGCTCCAGAAGCAGCAGGAAGAGTTGGATATGTAACTGAAATTAGAATAACTAGAGGTGGTCAGTGCTAGTGATTAAAACAAAACTAAGTGTTTCGGGTGAGGGGTCGGTGACTTAGAACAGACTTAGAATCAGACACTCAGAATTATCTATCTCTCCCTCTCCCTGTGACTTACTAAAATACTTGTCTGAATCAGACAGACAGACAGACTTATCTGTCTCTCCTTCTCCCTGTGACTTACTAAAATACTTGTCTGAATCAGACAGACAGACAGACTTATCTGTCTCTCCCTCTCCCTTGACTTTCTAAAAGACTTGTCTGAATCAGACAGATGGACAGACAGACTTATCTGTCTGTCCCTCTGACTGTGACTTACTAAAAGACTTGTCTGTTTGTCTGTCATATCACTGCAACTCACAACAAGACTTTTCTGTCTCTCTCTCACTAACTGTACTTATAAATATTATTAATAATATTATTATTGTTATCATCATCAAAAGTAAGCAATTGTACCTAAACCCAGAAGGGTCATACAGCTTTTTAACTCAATCAAAAACCGTTTAAATTTAAAAATATTTATAATAGTTTTTCATTTAAATAAATGCTTGCAGCGGTGGTGGCGACGATGGCGGCGACGGGAGCAGCAGCAGTAGAAGCAGGAGAAGCAGCAGTAGCAGGAGGACCAGCAGCAGTAGAAAGAGCAGCAGCAGTACCATAGCAGCAGAAGCGCAAACACCAAATGAAACAACACAGATAGATTAATAGGCTTACATAAGCTTTTAAATAATATTAATGTTCCAACACCTATTACCACTACACCACACATCCACCAGCATTACATATCTATCATCACTACACTACATAACTACTATCATTTCTCATAAAATCTACCCTCACAGTGCTGCCAATCTACCACAATTCCAGTAAACGTCTATCACCACTACACATCTAACACCAATACATATCTACCACTACTTCACATCTACCAACACTACACTAGATATCTACCATCACTGCTCTACATACATACCGCCACTACACTTCTAGTCTGCAACCAGTGCACTACACATATGCAGTCTAGTAATACACTACACTTCAGCCATAACTACTGATCTAACATCACTACTACACATATATGATCACTACACATCTAGCAGCCCAACACTACATATCTACTACCATTACATATCTCCCAACATTACACTACATATCTACTACCATTACATATCTCCCAACATTACACTACATATCTACTACCATTACATATCTCCCAACATTACACTAGATATCTACTATCCCGGCTCTACATGCTACCATCACTACACTTCAGTCCGCAACCAGTGCACAACACATCTAGCAGCCTAACACTACATATCTACCACCATTACACATCTACCAACACTACACTAGATACCTACCATCACTGCTCTACATACCTACAGTCACTACACTTCCAGTCCACAACCATTGCACTACACATCTGCAGTCTAGTACTACACTACACTTCTGCCATAACTACTGATCTAACATCACTACTACACATCTACGATCACTACACATCTAGCAGCCCAACACTACATATCTACTACTATTACACATCTCCCAACATTACACTATATATCTACCATCCTAGCTCTACATGCCTACCATCACTACACTTCCAGTCCACAACCAGTGCACAACATATCTAGCAGCCTAACACTACATATCTACCACCATTACACATCTTCCAACACTATACTAGATACCTACCATCACTGCTCTACATACCTACCGTCACTACACTTCCAGTCCACAACCATTGCACTTCACATCTGCAGTCTAGTACAGCACTTCACTTCTGCCATAACAACTGATCTACTATCACTACTACACATCTATGATTACTACACATCTAGCAGCCCAACACTACATATCTACCACCATTACACATATACCAACACTACGCTATATATCTATCATCACTGCTCTACATACCTACCATCACTACAATTCCAGTTTGCAACTAGTGCACTACACATCTGCAGTCTTGTACTAACTTCTGCTATAACTAATTTTTTTTACAAAATGATTACTAAAGCCTTGAATCATAGAAATATATAATAAAATGATATTTTAGATCGTTTTTCGATATTTCTAAATAATTTACATAATAAAAAAATTCCAGACAATGTCCATTAAAATATATCTTAGTTAAATGTTGTTTAATTGTATATTTTAACGATTTAGAGCTGTTTGAATGCTTTGCTGACAAACCTCAATTTTTTGCTAAAATAAGTAAATTTTCACACTTTTATTTAGTATTGCTGCTATAAGTGAATTTTATGGGAGAAGTAAGTGAAATTTAACTTTCACTTATTAAAAAATTAAGAATCTCCTTATAACAACATAAGAAACCCCTCATTAAAAACTTAGGAATCTCTTTATATCAACATAAGAAACTACTCATAACAACATAAACTCCGTATATTTAACAACATAAACTGTTTTTGCTTCACCTCATTTTTTTTCTTGCCTCTCCAAGCGTCTTTTCTTAGCTCTCTCCTTCATATCAGCTTGTATGACTTGATTCTCTTGATCAACAAACATTTCAGTTAACATTCTATTGTGCTTCAATATTTCTTTCCTTTCCAGAAGAATTTCCTGCCGCAACATTTTTTCCTCTTCCATTTTCCGTTTCCATTTTCTAATTTCATTGTTAAGCACTCGTCGTGTTTCCTCCATTGCCATCTGGTTGTCTCTAGTACTCTTCACAGTTAATTCGTGGGAAATAATCAAATAGGTTGACGAGGGGCTCGAACCCTCGTTCTTTATATTACAGAGTCAGATGCTTTACCAACTCGGCCGTGGGGGTAGGATTAGAAAAGAATTGGAAATAATACTTATTCTATTATATTCTGTCACAGGCATTAATTGAAACTCAACTGATGACTGATAGTTAGGTAGTGATGATTGTTGAATAGTGACAATTATGATGTGTTGTGTAGTGTAGTGCAGTGTAGTGCAGTGTTGTATAGTGATCGGTGTATAGAGTAGTTGTGTCTTGTGTAGTGTAGTGAAGTGTTTTGTTGTGTAGTGCTGCACATTATAGTGTAGTGTTGTGTAGTATAGTGCAGTGTAGTGTGGTGTAGTAAAGGGCAGTGTAGTGTGGTGTAGTGTAGTGCTAGTGTGGTGTAGTGTAGTGTTGAGTAATGCAGTGTAATGTTTTGAATTGTTCTGTTGTGTAGAGTTGTATTGCATAGCCTAGCATTGTGTAGTGTTGTCCTGTGTATTGCTGTGTATTGTAGTGTAGTGAAGTATTGTGTAGTGTTGTTTTGTGTAATGTAGTGTTGTCTTGTGTAGTGCTGTTTTGTGTAGTGCAGTGTTGTATAGTGATCAGTGTGTAAAGTAGTTCTGTCTTGTGTAGAGTAATGTAAAGAAGTGTTGTGTAGTGTAGTGCTGCATATTTTAGTGTGGTGTTGTGTAGTATAGCACAGTGTAGTGTGGTGTAGTGTAGTGCAGTGTTTTGTAATGTTAAGTAATGTGTATTATTTAATTGTGTAGAGTTCTGTTGTGTAGTGCAGTATTGTGTTGGGTAGTGTAGTGTTGTGTAGTATAGTGTTGTGTAGTGCAGTGTTGTGTAGTGTACTGTAGTGTTGTGTTGTGTGTTGTAGTGTAGTGTAGTGATGTGTAGACTAGAGTTGTTTTGTGTAATGTAATGTTGTCTTGAGTAGTGTAGTGCTGTTTTGTGTAGTACCAAACTGTAGCCCAGTAATGGGAGACCCGAATCAACAACTGGGGTCCGGGATTCAAGAACCAGACGAACTATTAAAAAAAAAAACACCCAAACTGTAGCCCAGTGGTGGGAGGCACGAATCAACCACTGGGGTCCGGGGTCAGTGACTTAGAACAGACTTAGAATCAGACACTAAGACTTATATGTCTCTCCCTCTCCCTGTGACTTACTAAAAGACTTGTCTGAATCAGACAGACAGACAGACTTCTCTGTCTCTCCATCTCCCTCTGACTTACTAAAAGCCTAGTGTGAATCAGACAGACTTATCTGTCTCTCCCTCTCCCTTGACTTATTAAAAGACTTGTCTGAATCAGACAGATGAATAGAAAGACTTATATGTCTGTCCCTCTAACTATGACCTACTAAAAGACTTGTCTCTCTGTCTTTCATGTCACTGCTACTCACAACAAGACTTTTCTGTCTATAATATCAAAAAACCTTTAAATTTAAAAATATTTATAATAGTTTTCCATTGAAAATAAATACTTTCAGCGGCAGCAACAGCAGCAGCAGCAGCTGCAGCAGCAACAGAAGCAGCAGCAGCAGCAGTAGCAGTAGCAGCAGCAGCAGCAGCAGCAGCAGCAGCAGCAGCAGCAGCAGCAGCAGCAGCGCAGCAGTAGTGGTAGTAGTAGCAGTAGTAGCAACAAGAGCTCCAGAAGCAGCAGGAAGAGTTGGATATGTAACTGAAATTAGAATAACTAGAGGTGGTCAGTGCTAGTGATTAAAACAAAACTAAGTGTTTCGGGTGAGGGGTCGGTGACTTAGAACAGACTTAGAATCAGACACTCAGAATTATCTGTCTCTCCCTCTCCCTGTGACTTACTAAAATACTTGTCTGAATCAGACAGACAGACAGACTTATCTGTCTCTCCTTCTCCCTGTGACTTACTAAAATACTTGTCTGAATCTGACAGACACACAGACTTATCTGTCTCTCCCTCTCCCTTGACTTTCTAAAAGACTTGTCTGTCTGTCATATCACTGCAACTCACAACAAGACTTTTCTGTCTCTCTCTCACTAACTGTACTTATAAATATTATTAATAATATTATTATTGTTATCATCATCATAATTAAGCAATGGTACCTAAACCCGAAGGGTCATACAGATTTTTAACTCAATCAAAAACCGTTTAAATTTAAAAATATTTATAATAGTTTTTCATTGAAATAAATGCTTGCAGCGGTGGTGGCGACTATGGCAGCGACGGGAGCAGCAGCAGCAGCAGCAGCAGTAGCAGCAGTAGAAGCAGGAGAAGCAGCAGTAGCAGGAGGACGAGCAGCAGTAGAAAGAGCAGCAGCAGTACCATAGCAGCAGAAGTGCAAACACCAAATGAAACAACACAGATAGATTAATATGCTTACATAAGCTTTTAAATAATATTAATGTTCCAACACCTATTACCACTACACCACACATCCACCATCATTACATATCTACCATCACTACACAAAGTAACTACTAACATTTCTCATAAAATCTACCCTCACTGCGCTGTCAATCTACCACCATTCCAGTAAACGTCTATCACCACTACACATCTAACACCAATACATATCTACCACTACTTCACATCTACCAACACTACACTAGATATCTACCATCACTGCTCTACATACATACCGTCACTACACTTCTAGTCTGCAACCAGTGCACTACACATCTGCAGTCTAGTACTACACTACACTTCAGCCATAACTACTGATCTACCATCACTACTACACATATAAGATCACTACACATCTAGCAGCACCAACACTACATATCTACTACCATTACACATCTCCCAACATTACACTAGTCTATCTACCATCCCTTGCCTCATATGCCCTACACATCACTACACTTCAGTCCTAACCGAGTAATACATCTAGCAGTCTCTTAACACTACATATCTACTAACATTACATATCTCCCAACATTACACCATATCTACTAACATTACATATCTCCCAACATTACACTAGATATCTACCATCCCGGCTCTACATGCCTACCATCACTACACTTCCAGTCCGCAACCAGTGCACAACACATCTAGAGTCTAACACTACATTCTACCACCATTACACATCTACCAACACTATACTAGATACCTACCATCACTGCTATACATACCTACTCCTCACTACACTTCCAGTCCCAACCATTGCACTTCACATCTGAAGTCTAGTACTACACTACACTTGCTATAACTACTGATCTAACATCACTACTACACATCTACGATCACTACACATCTAGCAGCCCAACACTACATATCTACTATCATTACACATCTCCCCAACATTACACTAGATATCTACCATCTTGCTCTACATGCCTACCATCACTACACTTCCAGTCCGAACCAGTGCACAACACATCTAGCAGCTAACACTACATATCTACCACCATTACACATCTACCAACACTATACTAGATACCTACCATCACTGCTATACATACCTACCGTCACACACTTCCAGTCCACAACCATTGCACTTCCATCTGCAGTCTAGTACTGCACTTCACTTCTGCAACAACAACTGATCACCATCACTACTACACATCTAATGACATTACACATCTAGCAGCCCAACACTACATATCTACCACCATTACACATATATATCTACCATCACTGCTCTACATACCTACTGTCACTAAATTCCAGTTTGAACTAGTGCACTACACATCCTGCAGTCTTGTACTAACTTCTGCCATAACTAATTTTTTACAAATGATTACTAAAGCCTTGATTCATAGAAATATATAATAAAAAGATATTTTAGATCGTTTTTCGATATTTCTAAATAATTTACATAATATAAAAAATCCAGAAATGTCCATTAAGGGAGGCGAATGAAATTACTATTTTTTTTTTTTTACCCGATTTTATTGAAATATTTAATATATTAGGAAGCCCTGAAAAATTAATACTAATTTCCAAAGTTTGCCTGAAAAGAAATAGAGAAAAATATATATTTCAAATTTTATAATCACCTTTCCTTTTTTGCAATATTGGTATGATAGGAAGGGGCATAGTTAACTTTCATGAATAATGAGGACTAATTCCCTTAACCAATTTAAATTTTCCAAAATGTCCAAATCTTTCTCTTGAAAAAAAACTGAAACTAGTTTTTTTTTTGGATGTTTTTTGTTTTTTAAATAATTAAAACAAAACGGAAAGGCTATTGAAAATCTTTTGGGTGCTTGTAAAACAATGACTGCTGAATACGTGGCAAATATCATGCCATTATGTGCACAAATAAGTGAAGAAAACAAATTTGAAGGAGAAAACTTACTTTTGAAAAAATGAGAAAAACCAAAATTTGTATTTAGCCGGAAACATTATTTGGCAATGAACAATGTGAAAATCTATAGATTCTCTAGAAGAACATGGAGACGGAAACCTGAAAAAAAAATAGAAAATACATACTTATAATATGTGTAAATAACCTAGGATAACCCCAAAAGTAAATGAAATTTAAATTACATTAATAAAATGTCAAAAATGGGTATTCATAAATTTTTATTATATATTATATATATATATATATATATATATATATATATATATATATATATATATATATATATATATTTATATATATATATATATATATATATATATATATATATATATATATATATATATATATATATATATATATATATATATATATATATATATATATATATATATATATATATATATATATATATTTTTCCCTTTTTTCATCAAAATTAAAAATAATTATACTTATATTTAAAAAAGGGGATAAAAAGGTAAAAATGGCCTAATAACCGGACATAGTTTTTCCCCTGCTGAATTTTTTTCCCTTTATATGTTTTTTTTTTGCTAATTGATTTTGCCATTCGCCATTTTTTTCCTTTGCTTATTTGAGGTTTTGCCAAAAAGAGTTGGGCTTTTTCTCTGTTATATTCACTAATAGAAACCCCTGAAAAAAGTTAAATCACGTTTCACTTTGTAATTTGTCTTAGGAAAAGTAAGCCCAAAAGCGTTTTTCCATTTTTTGGCCCCTTTTTCATGCCCGGGGCCATCATTTCATCACTGGTTATTTCATATATTTTCTTGACACCCCCCCGTTCTCTGGTTCTAGAGAAGTCACTTTCTTTGTTTGTGGAGGGTGGGGTTTTTGTTAAGTCTTTTGATTAAGCCCAAAGGGGCCCCCCCCCAAAAAAGTGGCTGTGGATTCTCCCCGTAGAAAGGGAAAATTTTTAAAAATCCCCCATTTTCATTTTTTTTACATTATTTAATTTTTTCCCCGATATTGTAAAAAAGGTGTTTAAAATTGTTTATTGTTGCATCTGTTATTTCTGCCCTTTTCTAAAAGGGAAAACTGTTTTTTTTTTCCCCGTTTTCCCCGCTCACTATAAACTTTTTTAAAATTTTTCCCAAACATATTTCACCCTTTTTGGGGTAATGATTTTTTCTTCTTTTGTAACCAACCCCCAGGGTAAGGTCCTTCCCCATCTTCCTATTTTGCAGATTTTGAAAGTTCGGCCCCAAAAACCTCCCCCCCCAAAAACATAAACTTTGTTTCCCCCCCAAAAATTTTTTTTGGGTCCATTTTCCCTATTGAAAACCCCCTTTTTGGGGCCCCTTTTTTGGTGACTATTTTTTCCCATTTCAGTATTAAAAATATTTAGTTATTTTTTTTTTTTTAATAGTGTTTCAAACACTACAACGAGAACAATATTTAGAAACACAAAATAATCAAAAATTTTGGTTTTCATCAATAAACCCCCCCAAGTTTAAAATGAGGGCCTGGTATGCAATGCCTGTTTTAAAAATTTTCCCCACGGTACAATCCCAACTCTTTTGGGTTTTTTTCCCCCCTTTTTCCCATATTCATTAAAAAATTAAAAAATTTGGGTTCGGGATTTTTAAATTTTTCTTTGCCAGCTTTGAAATTTTTTTCCCCATATCGTTGAGGGGGGACAGTTCAGCCCGGAAATGTTTGGAGGCTTACCAAAAAAAGTGTAACCAAAAACCGGGTTTTTAAATATAAACACTCAAACATGTAAAACCATTTAGTTCATGAATTGGGGGTTTTTTACCATGTTTTTATTTACATTTTCACACTCATGTCCAAATTTTAAAGGTGAGGGGGAAAAAACCCCCAACTTTTATTTTTTAAAAAAAAACAGCCCGGGGAAATTTTTTTCAAAACATTTTTAAATTTTTTTTAAAATTCCCAAATTTTCATAAACCACAAATTTCCACTGCTTCCCCCCCCAAAAAAATGACACACGTTTTTTGGCACTGCTTATGGGGGTGTTAGCACGGTGTTTCATTGACCTTTTTCGTCATTTTTTTTTTTTCATTTTTGTTGGAAGCCAAAAAGAAGGGGTTTCCTTTTGACAGCCCTGATGTAGAAAGGGTTTTCCAATCACTGGCAGGGGTATTTTTTCCCCATACTTCCAAGTTATCAAACAATGTCAATTTACCGTTCCCAAGGGAAAAATATAGGGGGAAACTCAATGTCAACATTTGAGGGTTTTTCTCTGGGCCCGTTTTTTGGGTTTCCCTTTTTTTTGTTTTCAACAGATATTCAATTTTTGGGCCCCCTCAATGTCATCCCCGGGAAAAACAGAACAGAAAATGAAGAAGGAGCAAAAGGGGGGGGGCCCGGGCAGAGGTAGTGGGGGGGATGACCGAAGGGGCCAAATTTTTCCCCCCATTCCTCTTACTCCAAAAAAATTTCTCGCCATTCTCCGCTTTTTAACCCCCAATAACCCTAATTTTATTTCCCCCCTAATCCCTTTTTTTATCGGTTCAAACTTGAAGTTTTTAAATTTGGCAGAATTTAAGGTACGCCCGAGCCCCAAATTCTCGCCCCCCAAGGGTTTAAAAAGGGAATAACTTGCTATCAGAATCCAAATAACCCGTATAGTAGAGGGACTTTTAAGACTTTTCTGTTTGACTTTTGGGCCCTTTTCAAAGTCACACTAATAAAAAAGAATAGAGGGAGGGCTTTTTATAGGGAACCAAAGGGGGTAAAAAAAGAGATAGTAGTGGTGATAGTGGGGAAACTTACCCCCGCCCAGAGGGGGCCCAAATGGCAGATGATTTTAACCCCACACAAAGAAAAATAATGAAAAAAGTAAAAAAACAAAAAATTTTCAAAATAATGACATGTCTTTCATGAATAGTTTCGAACCGACATGAAACAAAATTAGACACATTTTAAAATCTGGGTATCTTTTTTAGACGTTTCACCATCCAAAAGGGGTTTTTTCAATACAGATTCTGGACATAACCTTAAAAACAGTAGAACTATATACAAAAAAATGAAGGAATCAATCCCTTGGCCTTGGGATGTGTGGTTAAAAAAGTTTAAAGGAATCTCCACACCCCCTTTTTTTTTCGTTGGGCTTTGTAAATGGTCCAAGTCAGAAAAAACGTCGGAAAACTCCTCTCTTCATGAAAATGAGAATGGGACACTGCAGTAGGCCTCTTCCAACCAGGTCCTTCACAATCCTTCCCACTAATAGAATATTTGCCCAACCCAATTTTCAAGCAACCCAATCAATAAGTTTTTGATAATTCTATTTTACCCATGTGCAATTCCCCCTCAAATCCAGCCCCCCTCACTTTCTCTGCAGGCTATTTGTGTATTCTAATAACAAGTTCACAAACCTTGACATTTCAACATCTGGGGATCTTTAGAGACGTTTCCCCTCAATGGTTTTTTTCAATACAGAATCTAGGACAAAACTTGAAGACGTAGAACTATATACAAAAGATGAGGCAATAAGTCCCGGCCTTGGAGTAGGTGTGTTCAGCTCCGTAGGTTGACACTGACATGTCAACAATCGGCGGGTCGTGGTGATGACGTCATCAGCTTAACAAAATAGCTATAACATTACTTAGAAAAATCGTAGAAACATACGGATTGGACGAGAGTGTTGCCACATTTTAGCTTGATTTTTGGTAAGAAAAAAAAAAGATTTTTTACCATTTTCTTTAACTTTCTCGCCAAGAGCGTTCGCCCCTCCCTTAAAATATATCTTAGTTAAATGTTGTTTAATTGTATATTTTAACGATTTAGAGCTTTTTGAATGCTTTGCTGACAAACCTCAATTTTTGGCTAAAATAAGTAAATTTTCCCACACTTTTATTTAGTATTGCTGCTATAAGTGAATTTTATGGGAGAAGTAAGAAATTTAACTTTCACTTATTAAAAAATAAGAATCTCCTCATAACAACATAAGAAACTCCTCATTAAAAACTTAGGAATCTCTTTATATCAACATAAGAAACTATTCATAACAACATAAACTGTGTATATTTAACAACATAAACTGTTTTTGCTTCACCTCATTTTTTTTCTTGCCTCTCCAAGCGTCTTTTCTTAGCTCTCTCCTTCATATCAGCTTGTATGACTTGATTATCTTGATCAACAAACATTTCAGTTAACATTTTATTGTGCTTCAATATTTATTTCCTTCCAGAAGAATTTCCTGCCGCAACATTTTTTCCTCTTCCATTTTCCGTTTCCATTTTCTAATTTCATTGTTAAGCACTCGTTGTGTTTCCTCCATTGCCATCTGGTTGTCTCTAGTACTCTTCACAGTTAATTCGTGGGAAATAATCAAATAGGTTGACGAGGCTCAACCCTCGTTCTTTATATTACAGAGTCAGATGCTTTACCAACTCGGCCGTGGGGTTAGGATTAGAAAAGAATTGGAAATAATACTTATTCTATTATATTCTGTCACAGGCATTAATTGAAACTCAACTGATGACTGAGTAATGATTGTTAGATAGTGATGATTGTTGAATAGTGACAATTATGATGTGTTGTGCAGTGTAGTGCAGTGTAGTGCAGTGTATGTGTGCAGTGTTGTATAGTGATCAGTGTATAGAGTAGTTGTTCTTGTGTAGTGTAGTGAAATGTTTTGTTGTGTAGTGCTGCATATTATAGTGTAGTGTTGTGTAGTATAGTGCAGTGTAGTGTAGTGTAGTGTAGTGCAGTGTAGGGGGTGTAGTGTAGTGCAGTGTAGTGTGGTGTAGTGTAGTGTTGAGTAATGCAGTGTAATGTTTTGAATTGTTCTTTGTGTAGAGTTGTATTGCATAGCCTAGCATTGTGTAGTGTTGTGTTGTGTATTGATGTGTATTGTAGTGTAGTGAAGCATTGTGTAGTGTTGTTTGTGTAATGTAGTGTTGTCTTGTGTAGTGCTGTTTTGTGTAGTGCAGTGTTGTAAGTGATCATGTGTAGAGTAGTTCTGTCTTGTGTAGAGTAATGTAAAGAAGTGTTGTGTAGTGTAGTGCTGCATATTTTAGTGTGGTGTTGTGTAGTATAGCACAGTGTAGTGTGGGTAGTGTAGCAGTGTTTTGTAATGTTAAGTAATGTATTATTGTGTTGTGTAGAGTTCTGTTGTGTAGTGCAGTATTGTGTTGGGTAGTGTAGTGTTGTGTAGTATAGTGTTGTGTAGTGCAGTGTTGTGTAGTGTACTGTAGTGTTGTGTTGTGTGTTGTAGTGTAGTGTAGTGATGTGTAGACTAGAGTTGTTTTGTGTAATGTAATGTTGTCTTGAGTAGTGTAGTGCTGTTTTGTGTAGTACTAAACTGTAGCTTAGTAATGGGAGACCCGAATCAACAACTGGGGTCCGGGGTTCATGAACCGGACGAACTACTAAAAAAAAAAAAATACACCCAAACTGTAGCCCAGTGGTGGGATGCACGAATCAACCACTGGGGTCCGGGGTCAGTGACTTAGAACAGACTTAGAATCAGACACACAGACAGACTTATCTGTCTCTCCCTCTCCCTGTGACTTACTAAAAGACTTGTCTGAATCAGACAGACAGACAGACTTATCTGTCTCTCCCTCTTCCTGTGACTTACTAAAAGACTTGTCTGAATCAGACAGACAGACAGACTTATCTGTCTCTCCCTCTCCCTCTGACTTACTAAAAGACTTGTCTGAATCAGACAGATGGACAGACAGACTTATCTGTCTGTCCCTCTGACTGTGACTTACTAAAAGACTTGTCTGTTTGTCTGTCATATAACTGCAACTCACAACAAGACTTTTCTGTCTCTCTCTCTCACTAACTGTACTTATAAATATTATTAATAATATTATTATTGTTATCATCATCAAAAGTAAGCATTGGTACCTAAACCCGGAAGGGTCATACAGATTTTTAACTCAATTAAAAACCGTTTAAATTTAAAAATATTTATAATAGTTTTTCATTGAAATAAATGCTTGCAGCGGTGGTGGCGGCGACGGGAGCAGCAGCTGCAGTAGCAGCAGTAGAAGCAGGAGAAGCAGCAGTAGCAGGAGGACCAGCAGCAGTAGAAAGAGCAGCAGCAGTACCATAGCAGCAGAAGTGCAAACACCAAATGAAACAACACAGATAGATTAATAGGCTTACATAAGCTTTTAAATAATATTAATGTTCCAACACCTATTACCACTACACCACACATCCACCATCATTACATATCTACCATCACTACACTAAGTAATTACTATAATTTCTCATAAAATCTACCCTCACTGCGCTGTCAATCTACCACCATTCCAGTAAATGTCTATCACCACTACACATCTAACACCAATACATATCTACCACTACTTCACATCTACCAACACTACACTAGATATCTACCATCACTGCTCTACATACATACCGTCACTACACTTCTAGTCTGCAACCAGTGCACTACACATCTGCAGTCTAGTACTACACTACACTTCAGCCATAACTACTGATCTACCATCACTACTACACATATAAGATCACTACACATCTAGCAGCCCAACACTACATATCTACTACCATTACACATCTCCCAACATTACACTAGCTATTTACCATCCCAGCTCTACATGCCTACCATCACTACACTTCCTTTCCGCAACCAGTGCACAATACATCTAGCAGCCTAACACTACATATCTACCACCATTACACATCTACCAACACTACACTAGATACCTACCTTCACTGCTCTACATACCTACAGTCACTACACTTCCAGTCCACAACCAGTGCAAGACACATCTGCAGTCTAGTACTACACTACACTTCTGTCATAAATACTGATCTAACATCACTACTACACATCTATGATCACTACACATCTAGCAGCCCAACACTACATATCTACTACTATTACATATCTCCCAACATTACACTACATATCTACTACCATTACATATCTCCCAACATTACACTAGATATCTACCATCCCGGCTCTACATGCCTACCATCACTACACTTCCAGTCCGCAACCAGTGCACAACACATCTA
Source organism: Cherax destructor (assembly GCA_009830355.1). Taxonomy (NCBI): domain Eukaryota; kingdom Metazoa; phylum Arthropoda; class Malacostraca; order Decapoda; family Parastacidae; genus Cherax; species Cherax destructor. The sequence continues at coordinate 13,425 of WNWK01023600.1, read as the reverse complement.
GCAGCCTAACACTACATATCTACCACCATTACACATCTACCAACACTACACTAGATACCTACCATCACTGCTCTACATACCTACAGTCACTACACTTCCAGTCCACAACCATTGCACTACACATCTGCAGTCTAGTACTACACTACTTCTGCCATAACTACTGATCTAACATCACTACTACACATCTACGATCACTACACATCTAGCAGCCCAACACTACATATCTACTACCATTACACATCTCCCAACATTACACTAGATATCTACCATCCCGGCTCTACATACCTACCATCACTACACTTCCAGTCCGCAACCAGTGCACAACACATCTAGCAGCCTAACACTACATATCTACCACCATTACACATCTACCAACACTATACTAGATACCTACCATCACGCTATATACCTACCGTCACTACACTTCCAGTCCACAACCATTGCACTTCACTCGCAGTCTAGTACGCACTTCACTTCTGCCATAACAACTGATCTACATCACTACTACATCTACCATTACACAATCTAGTAGCCCAACACTACATATCTACCACCATTACACATATACCAACACTACACTATATATCTACCATCACTGCTCTACATACCTACCGTCACTACACTTCTAGTCCACAACCATTGCACTTCACATCTGCAGTCTAGTACTGCCCTTCACTTCTGCCATAACAACTGATCTACCATCACTACTACACATCTACGATTACTACACATCTAGTAGCCCAACACTACATATCTACCACCATTACACATATACCTACCATCACTGCTCTACATACCTACCGTCACTACAATTCCAGTTTGCAACTAGTGCACTACACATCTGCAGTCTTGTACTAACTTCTGTCATAACTAATTTTTTTTACAAAATGATTACTAAAGCCTTGAATCATATAAATATATAATAAATTGATATTTTAGATCGTTTTTCGATATTTCTAAATAATTTACATAATATAAAAAAATTCCAGAAAATGTCCATTAAAATATATCTTAGTTAAATGTTGTTTAATTGTATATTTTAACAATTTAGAGCTGTTTGAATGCTTTGCTGACAAACCTCAATTTTTGGCTAAAATAAGTAAATTTTCACACTTTTATTTAGTATTGCTGCTATAAGTGAATTTTATGGGAGAAGTGAAATTTAAATTTCACTTATTAAAAAATTAAGAATCTCCTCATAACAACATAAGAAACTCCTCCTTAAAAACTTAGGAATCTCTTTATATCAATATAAGAAACTACTCATAACAATATAAACTCCGTATATTTAACAACATAAACTGTTTTTGCTTCACCTCATTTTTTTCTTGCCTCTCCAAGTGTCTTTTCTTAGCTCTCTCCTTCATATCAGCTTGTATGACTTGATTATCTTGATCAACAAACATTTCAGTTAACATTTTATTGTGCTTCAATATTTCTTTCCTTTCCAGAAGAATTTCCTGCCGCAACATTTTTTCCTCTTCCATTTTCCGTTTCCATTTTCTAATTTCATTGTTAAGCACTCGTTGTGTTTCCTCCATTGCCATCTGGTTGTCTCTAGTACTCTTCACAGTTAATTCGTGGGAAATAATCAAATATATTGACGAGGGGCTCGAACCCTCGTTCTTTATATTACAGAGTCAGATGCTTTACCAACTCGGCCGTAGGGGTATGATTAGAAAAGAATTGGAAATAATACTTATTCTATTATATTCTGTCACAGGCATTAATTGAAACTCAACTGATGACTGAGTAATGATTGTTAGGTAGTGATGATTGTTGAATAGTGACAATTATGATGTGTTTTGTAGTGCAGTGTAGTGTAGTGAAGTGTTGTATAGTGATCGGTGTATAGAGTAGTTGTGTCTTGTGTAGTGTAGTGCAGTGTTTTGTTGTGTAGTGCTGCATATTATAGTGTAGTGTTGTGTAGTATAGTGCAGTGTAGTGTAGTGTAGTGTAGTGCAGTGTAGTGTGGTGTAGTGTAGTGCAGTGTAGTGTGGTGTAGTGTAGTGTTGAGTAAAGCAGTGTAATGTTTTGAATTGTTCTGTTGTGTAGAGTTGTATTGCATAGCCTAGCATTGTGTAGTGTTGTGCTGTGTATTGCTGTGTATTGTAGTGTAGTGAAGCATTGTATAGTGTTGTTTTGTGTAATGTAGTGTTGTCTTGTGTTGTGTAGTGCAGTGTTGTATAGTGATCAGTGTGTAGAGTAGTTCTGTATTGTGTAGAGTAATGTAAGAAGTGTTGTGTAGTGTAGTGCTGCATATTTTAGTGTGGTGTTGTGTAGTATAGCACAGTGTAGTGTGGTGTAGTGTAGTGCAGTGTTTTGTAATGTTAAGTAAGTGTATTATTGTGTTTGTAGAGTCTCTGTTTTGAGTGCAGTATTGTGTTGGTAGTGTAGTGTTGTGTAATATAGTGTTGTGAGTGCAGTGTTGTGTAGTGTACTGTAGTGTTGTGTTTTGTGTTGTAGTGTAGTGTAGCGATGTGTGACTAGAGTTGTTTTGTGTAATGTAATGTTGTCTTGAGTAGGTAGTGCTGTTTTGTGTAGTACCAAACTGTAGCCCAGTAATGGGAGAACCGAATCAACAACTGGGGTCTGGGGTTCAAGAACCGGACGAACTACTAAAAAAAAAAAAATACACCCAAACTGTAGCCCAGTGGTGGGAGGCACGAATCAACCACTGGGGTCCGGGGTCAGTGACTTAGAACAAACAGACTTAGAATCAGACACTAAGACTTATCTGTCTCTCCCTCTCCCTGTGACTTACTAAAAATTTGTCTGAATCAGACAGACAGACAGACTTCTCTGTCTCTCCATCTCCCTCTGACTTACTAAAAGCCTAGTGTGAATCAGACAGACTTATCTGTCTCTCCCTCTCCCTTGACTTATTAAAAGACTTGTCTGAATCAGACAGATGGACAGAAAGACTTATATGTCTGTCCCTCTGACTATGACCTACTAAAAGACTTGTCTGTCTGTCTTTTATGTCACTTATACTCACAACAAGACTTTTCTGTGTCTAATATCAAAAACGTTTAAATTTGAAAATATTTATAATAGTTTTCTATTGAAAATAAATACTTGCAGAGGCAGCACCAGCAGCAGCAGCAGCTGCAGCAACAACAGAAGCAGCAGCAGCAGCAGCAGCAGTAGTGGCAACAGTAGTAGCAACAAGAGCTCCAGAAGCAGCAGGAAGAGTTGGATATGTAACTGAAATTAGAATAACTAGAGGTGGTCAGTACTAGTGATTAAAACAAAACTAAGTGTTTCGGGTGAGGGGTCGGTGACTTAGAACAGACTTAGAATCAGACACTCAGAATTATATGTCTCTCCCTCTCCCTGTGACTTACTAAAATACTTGTCTGAATCAGACAGACAGACAGACTTATCTGTCTCTCCTTCTCCCTGTGACTTACTAAAATACTTGTCTGAATCAGAGAGACAGACAGACTTATCTGTCTCTCCCTCTCCCTTGACTTTCTAAAAGACTTGTCTGAATCAGACAGAGGGACAGACAGACTTATCTGTCTGTCCCTCTGACTGTGACTTACTAAAAGACTTGTCTGTTTGTCTGTCATATCACTGCAACTCACAACAAGACTTTTCTGTATCTCTCTCACTAACTGTACTTTTAAATATTATAATAATATTATTATTGTTATCATCATCAAAAGTAAGCAATGGTACCTAAACCCGGAAGGGTCATACAGCTTTTTAACTCAATCAAAAACCGTTTAAATTTAAAAATATTTATAATAGTTTTTCATTGGAATAAATGCTTGCAGCGGCGGTTACGACGATGGCGGCGACGGGAGCAGCAGCAGCAGCAGCAGCAGCAGGCAGTAGAAGCAGGAGAAGCAGAGTAGCAGGAGGACCAGCAGCAGTAGAAAAGCGCAGCAGTACCATAGCAGCAGAAGCGCAAACACCAAATGAAACAACACAGATAGATTAATAGGCTTACATAAGCTTTTAAATAATATTAATGTTCCAACACCTATTACCACTACACCACACATCCACCATCATTACATATCTACCATCACTACACTACATAACTACTATCATTGCTCATAAAATCTACCCTCACTGCGCTGCCAATCTACCACCGTTCCAGTAAACGTCTATCACCACTACACATCTAACACCAATACATATCTACCACTACTTCACATCTACCAACACTACACTAGATATCTACCATCACTGCTCTACATACATACCGTCACTACACATCTTGTCTGCAACCAGTGCACTACACATCTGCAGTCTAGTACTACACTACACTTCAGCCATAACTACTGATCTACAATCACTACTACACACATAAGAACACTACACATCTAGCAACCCAACACTACATATCTACTACCATTACACATCTCCCAACATTACACTAGCTATCTACCATCCCGGCTCTACATGCCTACCATCACTACACTTCCAGTCCGCAACCAGTGCCCCAACACATCTAGCAGCCTAACACTCACATATCTACCACCATTACATATATCCCAACATTACACTACATATCTACTACCATTACATATATCCCAACATTACACTAGATATCTACCATCCCGGCTCTACATGCCTACCATCACTACACTTCCAGTCCGCAACCAGTGCACAACACATCTCGCAGCCTAACACTAAATATCTACCACCATTAACATCTACCAACACTACACTAGATACCACCATCACTGCTGTACATACCACAGTCACTACACTCCAGTCCACAACCATTGCACTACACATCTGCGGTCTCAAATTACACTACACGTCTGCCATAACTACTGATCTAACATCACTACTACAAAATCTACGATCACTACACATCTAGCAGCCCAACAGTACATATATACTACTATTACACATCTCCCCAACTTACACTAGATATCTACCATCCCAGCCTCTACATCCTACCATCACCACTTCCAGCCCCAAACCAGTGCACAACACATCTACACCCTAACACTACATATCTACCCCCCATTACACATATACCAACACTACACTATATATCTCCATCACGGGATCCATACCTACCACTCAACAGCACCAATTATTAAAAACATTTGTCTCCATTCACCCCTATCAAATACGTTCCCTACGCTGGAAGTCCAAGCCCCCACACAAAACTTCCTTTACCCTCCCCAACCTTTCCTAGGCCGACCCCTCCCCCCCTTCCCTCCACTACAGATTTATACACTCCAAGTTATTCTGTCTCATTCCATTTCTCTACATGTCCGAACCACCTCAACAACCCTCCCCAGCCTCTGGATAATATTTTTGGAACCCCGCCTTCCCAATTCCCAAACCCAATTTCTGCATTATATTCACACCACACATTGACCTCAAAAAACACTCCACTGCCTCCAGCCTTCTCCCTCGTTGCAACATTCATCCCCATGCTTCACACCCATATAAAATTTTGGTATAATTTCTCTCATACATTCCCTTCTTTATTTCCCCTGGACAAAGCCTTTGTCTCCACAGACCCCCGAAGTGCTCCCTCCCCTTTTTCCCTCATCAACCCAAGATTCCCTCATCCTTCAAAGACCCATCTGCTGACATGTCCACTCCCAAATATCTGAATACATTCACCTCCCCCATACTCTCCCCCCTCCAATCGAATTCAATCTTTCGTAACCCAATCTTTTTTTTTAAACCTCATCACCTTACTCTTTCCTATATTCACTTTCAATTTTCTTCTTTTACACCCCTCCAAATTCATCCACCAACCTCTAACTTCTCTTCAGAATCTCCCAAAAGCACAGTGTCATCAGAAAAAAGCAACTGTGACAACTCCCCTTTGTATTTGATTCTTTATCTTTTAACCCCCACCTCTTGCCAAGACCCTCGCATTCACTTCTCTTACAACCCCATCTACAAATATTTGAACAACCACGGTGACATCACACATCCTTGTCAAAGTCCACTTTTACTGGAAATAGTCCTTCTCCCTCCTACACCTCTAACTTGAGCCTCACTGTCCTCATAAAAACTCTTCCTGTTTTTATTAACCTACCTCCTATTCCCATACACCTGAACATCTGCCACATTACCCCCTATCCACCCCCCATCCTTTCGCCTTTTCCAAATCCATAAATACAAAACCTCTTTTTACCCCATCCAAAACTGTTCACTATATGTTTCGCTTTAAACACGGTTCACCCCCTACCTTTTTCCCGCCCCCTTGTTCATCTTATCCTTTCTTTCTGTCTTATCCTAATTCTTTTTAATAATAACTCTACCATACACTTTCCAGGTACACTCAACAGACTTATTCCCTAATTTTTGCACTCTCTTTTGTCCCCGCCATACAAAGGATAATACAGGCTCTCTGCCAATCCTGGGAATTTTTCCCTCTTCCATACATTTATTAAAAAAAATAGCACTAACCATAAAATTATATCCCCATCTGCTTTTAACATTTCTATCTTTATCCCATCAATCCCAGCTGTTACCCCCTTATTCTACCCACTGCCTCACGAACTTCCCCCATACTCACAACTGGCTCTTCCACACTCCTAAAGATGTTATTACTCCTTTCCCTATACACAAAATCACCCGCTTCCCCTATCTTCATCAACTTTAACAATCCTCAAAAAATTCCCTCCATCTTCCGATACCTCTAACTTCCATTTAATAACTCTCCTCTCCTCTTTTTAACTGTCAACCATTTGTTCCCTAGGCTTCCCCCAACTTATTAATTCACTCCAAAACTTTTTCTTATTTTCAACAAAAAATTTTTGATAACATCACCCACCTCTCATTTTCCTCTTTTTAAATTTCACCCTCTCTTAACCCTCTTTTTTTTTCCATATACTCTTCCCTCCTTTATCACTTCTACTTTGTAAAAACTCTTATATGCTAACTTTTCTCCTCTCTCTTTACAACTGTCCACCAATCGCCCTTCTTCCCCCCCGACCCTCGCCCCGTAACCACAAACTTTCTGAACACTCTAAACACTACATTTTTAAATCTACCCTATCATCTTTTGACCCTATTGCCTACCTCTCACTAGCCCCCTCTATCCTCCAATAGTTGTTTATATCTTACCCTAACTGCCTCATCTTTTGTTTATAAACCTTCACCTCTCTTACCCACTGCTTCTATTTTCCTTGTATCCCATCTACCTTTTACTCCCACTGTAGCTATAACTAAAAAGTGATCGTATATTTTGGCCCCCCTATAAACCTTACATCCTGGAAGTCTACTCAATTTGTCTTTTATCTACCAATACATAGTCCAACAAACTACTGTCATTCGCCCTACATCATATCTCGTATACTTTTTTTTTCCCCTTTTTCTTAAAATATGTGTTACCTATAATTAAACCCCCCTTTTTATACAAAGTTCAATAAAAGGGGGCCCCATTATCAACCCCTTCCACCCCCAAACTTACCTCCCCCCCTCTTCTTGTTTCTTTTTTTTTAGTTTTACCCCCCCTACCACAATTACTTTTTTTTTTTGGGGTTCAAAAGTTCCTATACATTTTTTTTAACACCCCCCAAAATCTCTCTTCCCCCTTACACCCTTTTTTTCCCCGGGGGGCATACACACTTATTACCCCCCTTTTTTTGCATCTGCCCCTTAAATCCACAAAGAATTTAAAATTTTTTTTCCCCCTCTTAGTTAAATGTTTTTTAATTTTAATTTTAATGATTTAGAGCTTTTGAATGTTTTGTTAAAAAACCCCTAAATTTTAAAAAAATAAATTTTCACTTTTTTTATTTCGAAATTGCTGCTAAAAGGGAAATTTTTGGGGGGGAGAATTAAAAATTTTTAACTTTCATTTTTTAAAAAAAATTAAGAATATCCTCATAAAATAAAAAACCCCCTCATTAAAACTTAGAATCTCTTTTTTCAACAAAAAAACATAAAAACAAAAAATTTTTTCCGTTTTTTAAACTTTTAAAACCCGGTTTTTTTTCCCCTCATTTTTTTTTTCCTTAACCCGCCTTTTCAGTTTTCCCCCTTTCCCATATCTTTGAATGACTTGATTTTCGACAAAAACATTTCGGTTAAATTCATTGTGCTTTTTTTTTTCCTTCCCCAAAAAAATTTTTCCCAAATTTTTTTTTCCCCCTTCCCCTTTTCCCCCGTTTCCTTTTTAAATTTTGTTAAGAATCGTTTTTTCCCCTTTTTTTCCCCTTTTTTTAAAAATTTTTTTCCCTTTCCTTTTTAAATTTTGGGGGGAAATCAAAAAAAGGGGGTTGGGGAGGGGGGCCTAAACCCCTTCTTTTTTTTTACAGAGTCAGTTTTTTTTACCAACTCGGCCGTGGGGGTAGGATTAAAAAAAAATTTTGGTTACTTTTTTTATTAATTCTTCACATTTTTAATTAAAACCCTCAACTGATGCCCGAGTAATTTTGGGGGAGTGATGATTGTTGAATAGTGAAAATTTTAAAGGGGGTTTTGTTGTAGGGGGTTTTGTGCAGGGGTGGAAAAAGGGAGGTCAGAAGAGGGGGTTGTGTTCAAGAGGTAGTGAAGTTTTTTTTTTTTGGGGCCGACTTTTTAAATGAGTTTTGTAGTATAGTGCAGTGAAAAAAGGGGGGGGGGTTTGTCGGGGGGGGGGGGTTATTTAAAAAGGGGAAAAAGGGGGAAAAAGGGTGGGGTAATGCAGGAAATTTTTTGAATTTTTCCCCGTGGTAGAGTTGTATTGAAAAGGGCCCAGCATTGGAAAAAAGTTTGTGTTTTTTTGTTTTGGGGAGGAGGAAACATTTTGAATGTTGTTTTGTGAAATGAAAAAATTTTTTTGGAAAATGTTTTTTTGTAGTGAAAAAGGGTTTTAAAAAGACCCAGGGGGGAAATTCTGTATTGTGAGTAATGTGAAGAAGTGTTGTGTAGTGTAGTGCTGCATTTTTAGGTGGGTTGGAAAAAAAAAGACAGTGTGGGGGGGCAAAAATCCCCGTTTTTTTTTAAAAAGCAAGAAAAAAACAGTTTGTTGTAGTTTTTTTTGTAGTGCAGTATTGTTTGGGTAGTGTGTTTTTTTAGTATATATGTGGGGCAGTGTTGTGTATTTAAAAGTATGTTGTGTTTTTTTTTAGGGAGTGTAGCACTTTGGGGGGAGGAGTTTTTTTGGTAATGTAATGTTGTTTGGGAGGGGGGCCCCTTTTTTTTGTGACCAAATTAGCCCGGGAAGGGGGGGAAACCCAAAAAACCCAAATGGGGTTGGGGTTCAAAAAACCGGGCGAACTACAAAAAAAAAAAAAAACCCCCAAAAACCCTAGCCCAGGGTGGGGGGACGAATCAACCCCCGGGGGGCCGGGGGGCAGTGATTTTTAACAAACAGACTTAGAATCAGACACTAAGACTTATCTGTATCCCCCTCCCCTGTGACTTACTAAAATTTTGTTTGGGCCCCGACAAAAAAGATTTTTCCCCCCTCTACATCTCCTCTGATTTTTCAAAAAAATTTTTGGGGGAAACAGACAGACTTCTCCTTCCCCCCCTTGACTTTTTAAAAAGGGCTTGTCTGAATCAGACAGAGGGGGCAGAAAGACTTATTTTGTCCCCCCACATGACCTACAAAAAAATTTTTTGTCTGTTTTTCAGTCACTTATACTACAACAAGACTTTTGGGTCCAAAATTTTCAAAAACCCTTTTTTGTATTTATAATAGTTTTCATTGAAAATAAAACGAGCGGGTACCCAGCACCCCGCAGCTGCAGCAACAACAGGGCAGCAGCAGCAGCAGCAGCAGAGGTAGTGGGGAGGGGGAGTAGCAACAAGAGCTCCAGAAGAAAAAAGGGGGGGAAAATTTTTATAGTAACTGAAATTAGAATAACTAGATGGAGCTAGTGATTAAAACAAAACTAAGTGTTTTTTGAGGGGTCGGTGATGGGGAAAAGACTTAGAATCAGACACTCAAATTATCTGCCTCTCCCCCCCTGATTTTTACTAAAATATTTTCTAAAACCCAAGACAAAGACTTATCTGTCTCCCTTCTCCCTGTGACTTACAAAAAAAACTTGTCTGAATCAGAGAGACAAAAGACTTATCTGTCTCTCCCCTCCCCCTTTGGGGCTTTTTTAAAAGATTTTTCGGGGAACAGACAGAGGGACAGACAGATTTATCTGCCCGTCCCTCTCCTGCCCCACTAAAAGATTCTGGCTGTTTGCCGTCATATCCCCGCAATCAAAAAAGGGTTTTTCTGTATCTCCCCACTAACTGTATTTTAAATATTATTAAAAATTTTATTGTTATCATTATCAAAAGAAAAGGAAATTAAACCCGGGAAGGGTTTAACAGTTTTTAACTCAATCAAAAAACCTTTAAATTTAAAAAAAATAATATTTTTCATTTAATAATTTACCGGTTACGACATCTGCGGAAAAAGACACACGTGAAACCCAAACCCGGAAACATGAACAACCACACAAAAAGAACATACCATCAGCAAAAACACCAAATTAAACCCAAAAGATAAATTAATAGCTTTACCCTGCTTTTAAATAAATTAAGTTCCAAACACCTATTACCCCCTAAAACCACAATCCCCCACCCTTACAAAATCCCCCCATTCACTACTACATAATTTCTATATTCCCCATTTAAAATCTAACCCTTTAATGCCCCTAAATTCCTAAACCAATCACCAACCCCGTAAACTTATCACCACCTTTCACATCTAAAAACCACAAAACCTTTCCACTACTTCACATCCCACCAACACCCCGGCCAACAAACCCTTCACTTTTTTCCTTACATACCAAACTACACTTTTTGTCTCAAACCATTGACCACACATCTGCAGCCCAAAAACTTATATACTTTACCAAAAACTTTCCCGAAACTACCAAACCCCCCTCACATGAACACTACACCCCTCCCCAAACCCAACACTTTCCCCCAAAATTTCTACTTTCATTAAAATTCCCCCCCATTTCACTAGGTATCTACCATCACTGATCTACATACCTACCACTCCAAAAGACGCCCCCAAATTTTTAAAAAAATTTGTCTCCATTCACTCCTATCAAATACGTCCCCATAATGGGAAGTCCAAGCCCCTTTGCAACAAAACTTCCTTTACCCCCCCCTCCAACCCTTTTCCCAGGCCGACCCCCACCCCGCCCTTCCCCCCACTACAGATTTATACACTCGATTTTGTCTCATTCCATTTCTCTACAACCGAACCCCCTCAACAACCCCTCCTCAGCTTCCCGGAATACTTTTGGGAATCCCGCACCCCCCTAATTTCCAAACTCCGAATTCTCTGTATTATATTCACAAACATTGACCCAGAAATGACATCTCCACGCCCCCAGCCTTCCCCCCTTTCAAAAAATTCATCACCCATGCTTTACACCTTTTAAGAGTGTTGGTATAACATACTTCAAAATTCCCCTTTACTTCCCTGGGCAAAGTTCTTTTCCCACAGAACCCAAGTGCTCCACTCCCCTTTTTCCCCCATCAATTCTAGATTCACCTCATCCTTCAAAACCCATCTGCTGAACCCCTCCCAAATATCTGAATACATTCACCCCCTCCATCTTTTCCCCCTCCCAACCCGATATTCAACCGAACCCAACCTTTTTTTATCCTCATCACCCTTTTTCCCATATTCACTTTCTTTTTTTTTTACAAACCCCACCAAATTTATCCACCCAAACCCCTGAAACCCCTTTAGGAACCTAAAAAACAGGGCATCAGCAAAAGCAAATGTAAAATTTACTTTTTTTTTGATTCTTATCTTTTTTAACCCCCCCTCTTTTTTGGGCCCTATTTTTACAACCCCATCTACAAAATATTGAACAACCACGGTGACATCCCTTTTCCTTGCCCCCAAATCCACTTTTTCTGGGGAAAAATTTTTTCCTACACACTCTAACTTGACCCCACTGTCCTATAAAACCCCTTTAAAAGTTTAGGGAACCACCCCATTCCCTCACCCCAAATTTTTGGAAAAAATTTTCCCCCTATCCTTTATCAAAGCTTTTTTTCCCAAACCTAAAATGCCACAAAAACCTTTACCCCCAACCAAAAACTGTTCACCAATATGTTTTTTTTGGGGAAAACTTGGTCTACACAAATTCTAACCCTTTTCCCAAAGCCCCTTGTTCAAGTATCCCGCTTGTCTTACTCCAATTTTTTCAATAATAATCACCATACATTTTACCAGGTAACTCAAAAACTTATTCCCCAAAATTTTTTCACTCTTTTTTTTGTCCCCTTTTTTTAAAAAAGGAAAAATAATTTCCTCCCAACTTTCCCTTTCCCCCTTCCAACATTTTTTAAAAAATACATAACCACCCAAAATTATATCCCCATCTGTTTTTAACATTTCTTTTTTATCCCATCAATCCCAGCTCCCTTTCCCCTTTTCATTCTACCCACTCCCCTCACAATTCCCCAACTACAACGGGGTTTTCCAATCCCAAGATGTTATTACCCCTTTGCCCTATACACAAAATAAAGCCCCTTCTTCATCAACATTTAAAACCCTCAAAATATTCTCCTTTCCCCCATCCCTTTAACTCCATTTAATAATTTTTCCCCTTTTTAACTGTCAAAACCCTTTGTTCCCCCGGGTTTCAATTATTAATCTCACCCCAAAAATTTTTTTTTATTTTCAACAAAATTTTTATAAAACTCACCCCCTCTCTCATTTGCTTCTTTTAAATTTCTTCACCACCCCTTTAAACCCCTTTTTCTTTCCATATATCTTCCCCTTTCATTCTACTTTGTAAAAACTTTATATGTAACTTTTTTTTCCCTTACTACCCCTTAATCATTCCCCCCGCCTTTTCCCTCCCCACCCCTCGCCTGAAACCCCAAACTTCGCTGAACATTACCCAAATTTTAAATCCCCTTCACTCCCACCCTATTCCAACTCACTAGCCCATCTATCCTCCAATAGTTGTTTATATCTTTCCCAACTGCCCATCTTTTGTTAAACCCCCTCTCTTCTTACTTTTTTTTTCCTTGATCCCATCACCTTTACTCCCCCTAAATATAACTAAAAAGGGTTATAACTGTGGCCCCCCTATAAACATGTACATCCTAAGTCTATCAAAGTTTTTTATCACCAATAATAGTCCAACAAAATATTCATTCGCCCCCCATCATATCTCGATACTTTTTTTCCCCTTTTCTTAAAATATGTGTTTCCATAACTAAACCCCCTATACAAACAATCAAAAATTTATTTTCATTTACACCGACCCCAAACTTTCCTACCACACCCCCCCTACATGTTTTTCCCCCTTTAGCATTTAGGTCCCCCCCACAATTTCTTTCACTTGGGTTCAAAAATTCCTATACATTCGTTAACATCTCCCAAAAACTCTCCTCCTCTCCTTCTTCCTCATACAATTATTATGACCCCCTTTTTTCATCTGACCCCTTTTTTTAACCACATAATCCCTTGAATTTTCAATTTTTATTCCCTCTAAAATTTTAAAATTTTTTTTAAGG
>WNWK01023599.1:0-30870 GCA_009830355.1 Cherax destructor | reverse complement strand
ACTGACAAATCCATTCTTTCCTAGGCTTTTCATCTTATTAATCTCACTCCAAAACTTTTTCTTATTTTTAACAAAATTTGTTGATAGGATCTCACCCACCCTCTCATTTGCTCTCTTTTTACATTGCTTCACCACTTTCTTAAACTCTCTTTTTCTCTCCATATACTCCTCCCTCCTTGCATCACTTCTACTTTGTAGAAGTGATGCTAACTTTTTCTCTCTTACTACTCTCTTTACATCCTCATTCCACCAATCGCTCTTCTTCCCTCCTGCACCCACTTTCATATAACCACAAACTTCTGCTGAACACTCTAACACTATATTCTTAAACTTACCCCATACCTCTTCTATCCCATTGCCTATACTCTCACTAACCCATCTGTCCTCTAACAGTTAATAACAAAAAAGGCACAATACCGTGACTGGAACAATACACACACAACCCGCACATAGAAGAGAGGAGCTTACGACGACGTTTCGGCCCGACTTGGACCATTTACAAAGTCACACTAACACTTTGTAAATGGTCCAAGTCGGACCGAAACGTCGTCGTAAGCTCCTCTCCTCTATGTGAGGTTGTGTGTGTATACGCCAACAGTTGTTTACATCTTACTCTAACTACCTCCTCCTTTAGTTTATAAACTTTCACCTCTCTCTTACTTGCAGCTTCTATTTTCCTTGTATCCCATCTACCTTTTATTATCACTGTAGCTACAAGTAAAATGTGATCTGATATATCTGTGGTCACTATAAACATGTACATCCTGAATTCTACCCAACAGTCTTTTATCTACCAATACGTAGTCCAGCAAACTACTGTCATTACGCCCTATATCATATCTTCTCAATTAATGGTTCCCCATTTACATTTACCCCTGGCACCCCAAATTTACCTACTACTCCATCCACAACATTTTTACCCACTTTAGCATTAAGATCCCCAACCACCATTACTCTCTCACTTGGTTCAAAACTCCCCACACACAACACCAAATCGGACTTCATAAAACACATGAAAGCTTTCTATAATAGTTGGGAAAGCAAAAAATCAGGGCCAGATGGTGCTACCACCCCTGGTACAGATGTTAAAATGATTGTTGGAATAATGAAATTATAATGGAGGACAAACCCGTTTCTATACAAAATTCAATCAAATGTTCCCCATTATCATTTACACCTGGCACCCTAAACTTACCTACCACACCCTCTATACATGTTTCTCCTACTTTAGCATTTAGGTTCCCTACCACAATTACTCTCTTACTTGGCTCAAAAGTTGCTACACATTCGCTTAACATCTCCCAAAATCTCTCTTTCAGCAAGCATGCGTGACCGTGATAGGAGCGAATGGAGACAAATGGTTTAAAGGACTTAACGTACTGTTGGAGTGTGAGCAGTGTAATATTTTTGAAGGAATTCAGGGAAACCTGCAGGCCGCGCTTGAGTCCTGGAGATTTGAAATACAGTGTCTGCACTATGAAGGAGTGGTGTTAATGTTGCAGTTTTATAACTATAGTGTAAGCGAGCCTCTGGCAAGACAGTGATAGCGTGAATGATGGTGAAAGTTTTTCTTTTTCGGGCCACCTTACCTTGGTGGGAAACGGCCGATGTGTTAATAAAAAAATATAATATATAACTTCTAAATGCAGACAGTGTAGAAGAAATAAAAAACACATTTTTAATAAAAATTATAAGTATCTAGAAAGATAACATACTAAGAAAGCGTAAAAGATGAAACAATTAAGAAAGTCACGCTGCTTGAGAAGACAACTTGTTGAAATCATTAGAAACAATGAATACATCTAAGGAAGTTAAACTAATGGGTGACTTAATTAAGGTTACACAGAGAAAGCACGAAAAAGAAGGTATCCTGAACACGAAATTGAAAGACGAATTCTTCAAAAACGTCAATGTTAATGAAAGTTACAAGCAACAGTAGTTTTAACTGCTCAATAAAAAATGGATATTATGACTTAATTCAGGATTTTGGTGTGAATTTATTGTTTAAGATGACATCAACATTTCCAGGCCGCAAGATCTGCTTTCAGGGCCTGACAATCTCAAATTGTTAACTGACGAAATTTGTAGTTTTGTTTTAATAAATTTCTAAGACAAGCTGAATATTAACAAACAAACATGACTGAAATAACTTTCTGAGTTATAAAAGATTCTAGATTAATCGCATAATTACTGACGGCAATATTTAAAAAAAAATCACTTCTAGGTAAAGTGCCAGTAGTCTGGAAACTAGAAATTGTTTCCAAGAAATTGTTATAGTGGGACAAGACTTGTGTTTTCATCTATCAACTTAACGTCAATTCGAACTAACCAGTTGGAGAATTTTATTAGGGACAAGATAGTTTTTTTTTTTTTTTTTTAAATAATAGCCTATCAACCAGAAGACATCATGAATTACACAAGAAAACTTCATGCCTAATTAACTAGTTTAAATTTTTCATTTATAACTATAAAAACTGGGATGAAAAGATTCCACCAGATGTAATATATCTAGATTTCAAGAATGTTTTCGACCAGGTACTCAATGGACGACTGATGGCTAATGTCCAACTACACGGTATAGCTCACAAACTTCATGTTTGGGTAAGTGATTGTCTCACGGACAGAAAACAAAAGAGCAGACTTATCCAGGGATCTGTGTTTCGTCTAATCATATTACAATATACATAAATTATCTCAATAAAACTGAAATCTTTAAAAAAAAAAAAATGCAGATTACAGAAAATTAGGAGAAAAGTGAAGCATCCAATGAATTTTGCGTTTTCAGTGTGATCTGAGAATAACAATTTTACAGACGATTGCTGGGTCAGCCCAAATTGTTTCTTGCATCACAAAAAATAATAATAATAAATTACAATGATCAGCAAAGTACAGAATTTGGTATTTGGATGAAGATGTTGTCTGGAGTATGTGCTTCTTCATTCACCAACTGAAGCTATAATGGTTATTTCCTCTAGTTATTTCTGACACAAAATCTTTTGATAAGCAATCCTGGACAATTTCAGGAAAGTCATTAGACTCCTGTGCGTTCCTTCCATCTTTGTATTGTTTCTGATGGTACAGTTTAATTTTTCTTACCCTACCTTGCAACTCCGCCCCGTTTATTGTTGACTCTGCCAGTGTGGGATAATTTATTTCTCTGTATGTGGAATTCAGCAGCCATGTTCTAATTCTCAGAGAGAACCAGATCTCAGTTATTGCAATAATATCTATGTTTCTAGTTAGTCTCGGCTAAGCTATTTTTTTATCTTGTTCTCCTGCTATTTCACTAACACTGGAGACCTGCACGTGACAATAGTTGCATCAACCTTACCACAGTA
The DNA here is from genome assembly GCA_009830355.1 of Cherax destructor. Taxonomy (NCBI): domain Eukaryota; kingdom Metazoa; phylum Arthropoda; class Malacostraca; order Decapoda; family Parastacidae; genus Cherax; species Cherax destructor. The sequence continues at coordinate 27,532 of WNWK01023599.1, read as the reverse complement.
ATATTTTAGTAACACATGACAATATTTCAGTAACACATGGTAATATTTCAGTAACACATGGTAATATTTCAGTAACCCATGGTAATATTTCAGTAACACATGGTAATATTTCAGTAACACATGATAATATTTCAGTAACACATGATAATATTTCAGTAACACATGGTAATACTTGTATCAACCTTACCACAGTAATGTTTCACTAGAGCAACGTTCACATATTATAAAATACAATCTTCAAGAAAAGCATCCCTCGGGTCTCTGGTGCTATCAGTGAGCCCTCGGGTCTCTGGTGCTATCAGTGAGCCCTCGAGTCTCTGGTGCTATCAGTGAGCCCTCGGGTCTCTGGTGCTATCAGTGAGCCCTCGGGTCTCTGGTGCTATCAGTGAGCCCTCGGGTCTCTGGTGCTATCAGTGAGCCCTCGGGTCTCTGGTGCTATCAGTGAGCCCTCGGGTCTCTGGTGCTATCAGTGAGCCTTTACTCCAGCTCTCTGTGGAAACCCATGGGAAGTTTACCCAGAAGTCATCAAGGGTTTCTGATAACATAGGGACGAAGTCTTGACACTGGAATTAAAACAAAAATCCATAAAAATGCAAGTTTACAATATTAATCGTTTTTTCCTCTTGGATTTTATTTGAAAGGCATCGAACGTACACAAGATCACATATTTTTATATGTATATTTTTTAACACACTTAAATCTCTACACATGCACCATAGAGTACACATACATCATCACGCACACACACATACACACACTCATACGTTCATACATACACTTATACTGCCATATACACATTCATAAATAAATAAATTCATAAAGAATCATGCACCACACACATTACAGATATATTAAACAAACATACATAAATACATACATATGCATACATACGTACACCACACATATACAATAAAACACACACAACATGCCAAGTGTTTATCGTACACTACAGGCAAAGTGTCTATCGACAAGTTCCTTTGGCAACTGGTAAAACACACACACACACATACACACACACACACACACACACACACACACACACACAGAAGGCAAAGAACCCCGGAGAATAAGGAGAGCAGTCAGTAGAGCCAGAAATGAATATGCACAGATCAGAAGGAGGCCCAAAGACAGTACGAGAATGACATAGCAGAAAGCCAAATCTGACCCAAAGCTGCTGTACAGCCACATCAGGAGGAGAACAACAGTCAAGGACCAGGTGATCAGGCTGAGGAAGGTAGGAGGAGGTCACAGAAATGACCGTGAAGTGTGTGAGGAACTCAACATGAGATTCAAAGAGGTGTCACAGAGGAGATAGAGGGCCTCCAGAAAGGAGGAGGTAGGGTACACCATCAGTGCTGGACACAATACACACAAATGAGGAGGAAGTGAAGAGGCTACTAAGCGAGCTAGATACTTCAAAGGCGATGGGGCCAGATAACATCTCTCCATGGGTCCTGAGAGAGGGAGCAGAGGGCTATGTACCCTAACAACGATCTTCAACACATCTATCGAAACAGGGCAACTCCTGAGGTTTGGAAGACAGCAAATGTAGTTCCAATTTTAAAAGGAGACAGGAACGTAGCACTAAACTACAGACCAGTGTCACTGACATGTATTGTATGCAAGGTCATGGAGAAGATAGTCAGGAGAAGATTTGGGTTTAGCACCTAGAAAGGAATGAGCTTATCAACGACGGCCAACTGGTTTCCCGGGACGGAAATCCTGTGTCACAAACCTACTGGAGTTCTACGACAGGTGACAGCATAAGGCAAAGAGAGAGGGGGGGGTAGATTGCATATTCTGGGGTGGAGGAGGCGTTTGACACAGTTCCACACAAGAGATTAGTGCAGAAGCTGGAGGACCAGGCAGGGGTAACAGGGAAGGCACTACATTGGATCAAGGAATACCTGTCAGGGGGACAGCAGCGAGTCATGGTACGTGGCGAGGTGTCAGAGTGGGCGCCGGTGACGAGCGGGGTTCACAGGGGTCAGTCCTGGGACCAGTGCTGTTTCTGGTATTTGTGAACGACATGACGGAAGGGAAAAGACTCCGAAGTGTCCCTGTTTGCAGATGATGTGAAGTTGATGAGAAGAATTCAATCGGACGAGGACCAGGCAGAACTACAAGGGATCTGGACAGCCTGCAAGCCTGGTCCAGCAACTGGCTCCTGGGTTCAACCCCACCAAGTGCAAAGTCATGAAGATTGGGGAAGGGCAAGAAGACCGCAGACAGAGTAAAAGCCTAGGGGCCAGAGACTGCAAACCTCAATCAAGGAAAAGATCTTGGGGTGAGTATAACACCAGACACATCTCCTGAGACATCAACCAAATAACTGCTGCAGGGATATGGGCGCCTAGAAACCTAAGAACAGCATTCCGACATCTTAATAAAAATCGTTCAGGACCCTGTACACTGTGTACGTTAGGCCCATATTGGGGTATGCAGCACCAGTTTGGAACCCACACCTAGCCAAGCATGTGAAGAAGCTCGAAAAGTGCAAGGTTTGCAACAAGACTAGTCCCGGAGCTAAGGGGTATGTCCTACGAGGGAGGTTAAGGAAATCGACCTGACGACACTGGAGGACAGGAGAGATGGGGAGACATGATAACAACATAAGATACTGAGAGGAATTGACAAGGGGACAGAGACAGAATGTTCGGGGTGGGACACAACAACAAGGGACACAGATGGAAGTTGAAGACTAAAGATGAACCCACAGGGGATTTTAAAGGAAGTATTTCTTCAGCCCGATTGTAAAGGAAGTGGAATATTTGGGAAGCGATGTAGTGGAGGCAGGCTCTATACATAGCTTTAAGCGGGAATATAATCAAAGCTCATGGCGCGGGGGAGAGTGCCCCAGTAGGGGCCCAAAGTGAAGAGGCGGGAAGGAGCTTGTGACTCGCCCCTGCAACCACAACTGGATAGCACAACTAGGTGAGTACCCCGGTATATTAAACACATGATATCTTCTATTAACATAAATTTTAAAATGATTGAAGATAGTGGACTATGATTTTATTTAATAAGATGCAATATGCTGTGTTTGGGGCATTTTTAAAAACGACGTTTCGTCTCCAGAGACTTTATTAATCCCCTTTTGATGGATAGATAGATAAAAATCTTGATAGACTTTATCAATCCTGAAAGATAAAATCCTCGAAAGATTTTTAAATCCCTGTTTTGCTTAAGTCTTTGGGGAAAGAAACGTCTCCCCTGACTCAACATATTGTCTTTTTCCCATACGTGTTGGTGTATTTTGGCATTTGGATTTATGTAAACATGGGGATACAGAGAATTGCTGTTTTTCTTACATGGTTGGTATATGGAATACATAAATAAGTTTGAATACATGTGAATGTGAAACCCCTGTGGATCAAGTAAATAGAAAAATACAAACTATTAATACCAAAAACAAAATCTATTTAACACTAGGTAGACACGGGGGAAAGACAAATAGACGACACACATATCTTCAATAAAACTTTCCCAAAAACACTTACTCAACTGCGTAACTGAGAAAAATGTTTTACTATAGGTATATTATGGAACATAAGAGAAGCCCAAATTTTTAACCAAAAATTAGCCTTTTGGGGTGAGCGAGCTGTGTGGAAACGGTTTCAGCGGGTTTTTTTGTGTCACCCCCAGTAATTCCACCACCTGGACAGTCTCTCTGAGACCAGCTGGACAAGAAAAATTCCACCCCAAAATCACTGGGTGGCAACCGCTGATTTTGGGGAAGTGGGTGGAGTCCACTCAGGGCACAAGTGGTTTTCCCGGAGACTGATCCGGGGAAGCCCCCCCGACCGGTAAAATGGAAGGGGAAATTTCCGGGGCAGACAGATGGATTCCTGGATACATGGAAACCCGGGAAAGGGGGGGGCTGGGGGGGGGGAAGAGAGAAGAGAGAGAGAGAATGAGAGAGAGAGAGAGAGGGGAAGGGCTGGCCTTAGGGGAAATGAAAAAGGGAGACATCCGATTTTGGGCCACAGATGGATTCCTGGAAAATGAACAGGAAAGGGGAGGGGGGACCTTAAAAGGGGAGACCACTTTTGGGCCCCCCATGGCAAGGTCTGGTAACTCAGAGTTAACTCTGAGGCTGACAGTGGTCGCAAATAATAATAATTTTTTATTATTAAATTATTATAAATGTGATTTATGTTGTGTTTTATGCCGTCCTCCTGCTGCTGCTGCTGCCTCTCACATGCATAAAGTACTATAAATCTTTCCTTAAGCTTCTCACACAAATGGGGAAAAATTTTTGTATTAAAACAAAGGTGAAACGTATCTAAATAAATTTAAAACTAAATCAAACCCATTGAAAAAAAATTTAAACCCCCATATAATTATTTAAAAGGGAAGGAGAATATTTGATCTTTTAAAATTTTTAAGAAGAAGGATTCCCCCTTACCCGTTCATTAATTTCTTCCTGTTCTTGTTTACTTAAGTGGACACTGACGAAGGAGGATGAGAGAATAAGGGGAAAGGATATAAAATAGGGAGGAAAAGGTCGGAAGAAAAGGGGAATAAAATAAAGGGATATTGTTACAAAAGGGTTTAAAAATTTTCCCGAAATGTCCTTTAATAATAGTGTCGGGCCCTATCGTCGGATACATTCTCTTTGTCTCTCATTTTCGGGTTGGTTGCTTCTAACCTTCATCTTCACTCTTTACTTTTTCCCCGTGATTTCCCTAATTATGAATCCATTTATTGTTGATATTTATGCAAATTAAACTAAGGTCTACCCCTAGTTAAGTTTTTTAAAAAAAAACCAGTTATAAAAATTTAATGTTGTGTGTGTGTGTGTGTGTGTACTCACCTATTTGTGGTTGCAGGTCGAGTCAGCTCCTGGCCCCGCCTCGTAGCATTTAAAGTAAGCACCCCTCTGGCAAAACATTTATGGAGTGAATGATGATGAAAGTTTTCTTTTTCGGGGCACCCCCCGCCTTGGTAGAAACTTCCCATGTGTTAATAATAAAAATAATATTATTTTTTTATTATATTATATGATTATTATTATTATTATTTCATCATTAGCCCATTCCAATAGATGTACTTGTTTTCTTCCAATTTTGGTACATTTTTCTTTGTCTTATATGTGAATTGAAGTCTCATACAGATCGGTGACAGACACTCCCCCCTACGGGAAAATTTATTTGCATATAAATGTACGTTTTCTTGTGCCTAGTTGACTTGAGAAAGTCCCAGTAGACAAAATTTTTTTTTTTCAAGTAGATTTTTTTTTGAACGGGTGTTTAAATTTCAATCTTTCCTTTTCCAAAAAAAAAACCCAAGAAAAATAAGCAAAATTCATAAAAATTTTGGAACAATTCAAAAAAAACAGCACCTAGGAAAAGTGAACCGACTGGTTTGTTGGTAGAAGTCGGGTCAACGTTATCATAATTTTCAGTTTCTTGCTTTGCGGATTATTGTGGGTAAATTTAGATAAAATGAATAAATACTTGTATAATTATACGAAGTCATTGATATTTTCACACAAAATACCATTTTTATTCATGTTATGTTGGCAGATCTTAATTCGTTTAAAAAACCCTAAATAAAGACTCCATTAAAATAAAATCAAAAAATTTTTCCCAATGGTACGTTTATTGAATTTTTCCCTTGTTTTTGTTTAATACATGTGATTTAAAAGATTGCTGATTAACCAATCGTTTTTAAGGGGGTATATCAAATAATTAACATCACCGTACTTATAATTCACCTTATAATTCCATAGTCATGTCTGTGACAGAGTATTATTAAAAAATTTTCACCCTTAACACCTTGAACCAATATGTACGTAAATCTCTAATTCTGTATTGGTTGGGAATTTTAGGAGTTGGGTGAGTTTCTACAACTATTATCAACAATAAAGTTTGTTTTTTGTAATGTAATGAAGACGAAAATTTTATATATTTCGACAATTGTAAACAAATGTTTAAATATTATTAAATATAAAGAACGTGACTGAATGAAATTTTGGTGAATTTTTTCCAAACTCTAACATGCCCTAGATGCATCAGTTTAAACAGGAAAATTCTGGGTGAGTCAAGGGGATTTTATAACCCTGGTGGGGTTTTGGGAGGAATCGCACAGTCGGCAAAAAGTCTGAAAATCATTGTTTGGGGGCCCTCGGTGAGGGGTTTTTCATTTTAGTTCACTGCAGGTGAAGTGTTCATCTTAGGGTGTAGTGTTTCTTTGTTTGATTGAATAAGTTATTCATAAAATTTGTCTCTTAAGTTCTATATCTTGGTTAAGATGAATGGGAGAGAATGTTATTAAAATAACCTGCCTGACATGCGACTAAGCCTATTGGGTTCCTCCTCTCATGTTCTTTTTATTTATATACATTCTTGACGTGGTTCTGAAAATAAATTTTAACTTTTTCAGAAATTGCTGAGATTCAAATAATTTTAAACTAAATACTTTATGAAATTTTTAAATGAAGAATCTGAAGCCCAAAATGTTGAAACTGTTTAAAGTCATTAAGAAAATTATAAATATCAGGGCCCTTTGTGACTTTTGTTGTTGTTTTTCAGGTGTGGCTGGTGAACCAGATCCAAAGGGCCCAAAAAGGGCTTAATCTGGGTGTTTTTTTTACTGTACCTCATGTGGATCAGTAGGTAAATACCTTTCTGATATAATCAAAGTAAAATAATAAATTAAATCTGAGTTCTTTCATGTGGTGACGCTCACAAATAAGAAAGTTTTAAATTTTTTAGATGTGTATGGAAATTCATTAAATTCAGATTCTAAAAAAGAGTCAAAGGGGTTAATAAGAAGTTTTGCCACTGATATTACCCTCAAAAATTTTTTCCTCCTGATTCAAACCAGTCTGGCATTTTTTTTGAATATTTAGAAGTCTTCAGAATCTTGAAGGTGACCATTCAGTGAAGATCCAGAATTTGGGTCCATCCTACTTTGTTACTAGCAGTCCATTTGAATAATTTTAGTTTAAGTTTGAATTGGGGGTTTTGTTAAACATTTTTACTAAAAACTCTCTCAAAAGTAATTAAAACTCACAATCATAGACAAAAAATTTTCAAAGACTGGTTTTCCCAAATTATGGGTTGACTACAAAAACAAAATCTAAAAAATTTAAAATTAGAGGACTTGATAGGGCTAACAAGGGGAATTTGAAACTTTTTTTTTTTTAACCTCTTGATCATGAAGCAGAATAAACTAGATGATAGTAGTGGAAAAAGACTCATACTTCCTGGACCAGATGGGGCAACGAGACTAGAAAGGCTGACCTCAATGACCGTCAGTTACGAGCAAGTTAAACCAAAACCTGACCTATGTTCAGTTGTGAAGAAAATTGGTGAGTACGTATCGTGGAATTGAGCACTGACCATCTATAAAAAAATATCCTTTTAAATCGAGCAAATAAAAGAAAATTATGGTTTGGCTGACAACCTATTTTATTAAGAAAAAAGACGAAATATGACCACATTAACTACATGGATTTTGCACGCTGCGTAAAGGAAAAAAAATTTCCGGTTGCAGTTCCGGTTCTTTGTGCGTCAATCAAGCAGAGTGTGGGGAAAAAAATTTATATTCATTAAAATTGCTCAGAAATCTGAAGGGAATCAGATGGACAATATCCAATTAAAAAAAAATTGCAAATTAGGACCATAAAAACAAACAATTCCCAAAACCCTTTCCCTAACAACAACACTAGCTTCGAAACAAGGCATTATCCTTCTCAGTGAAGATATATTTTTCCCCTTTTTAAATTTTTTTTTTTAAAAAGCCTCTTCTTTCCCCCTTTTCCCTCCCTCTCTTCTCTTTCCTCTTCCCCTTCTTCTTCTTCCTTCCATTTTCCCCCTCTCTTCTACCTTTTCCTCTTCACTTTCCTTCCTCCATCCTTTCCTTCATTCGCCTTTAAAATTTTCCCGTGAACTAAAACTGGATGAGAAAAGAATCGATATTCGTCCATTCCGTTGAGGACCTCGTTGATGGTGGTGTTTAGGGATCTGGATCACCTAGAATATCCTGATCGGCCCTCCAATTTCGGTGGTCGCTCTGAGTGTCCTTAAGGTGACAGGTGTATCTGGAGGCCTTGTCTTTTCCCAAAGGGGTTTTTGAAGGTTTCTTTTTGGCGGGTTTCCGACCTCCCTCTTTTTCCACGGGTGGCTCAGTGGATGTGAAGTTGTTTCCTGGATTACCCCTACTGGCATGAATGGTAGGTTGGGTAGTGGGCACAATGCAGCATCCCCACTACCCTATTACAATATTGCAATGTTAATTACGAAAAAATGAACCCGATTATCGGCTGTTATTCAAAAGTCTGCTCTCATAACCTAATGCAATACTGTAATAAAAATAAAAAAAAGGGTTTTTGTCCATGTATAAAATAAATGAGACAATGGCTTATAAAATATATATATTTTTTTACTAAGTAAAACGTATATATAAAATAGTACAATCGTCCCGACACAGACACAACATACTGGTGTCACGACACAGACACAACATCTCTACTGGTGTCACACGACACAGACACAACATACTGGTGTCACACGACACAGACACAACAAAAGTGTCTTTTTGAACAGACACAACATACTGGTGTCACACGACACGACACAACATCTGGTTGAACATTACAGACGCTACTGGTGTCACACGACCCCGAACAACATACTGGTGTCCACACAGCCCTGGTAAAAAAAATACTGGTGTCACACGACACAGACACAACATACTGGTGTCCCCCGGACACAAAACGGGAAAAAAATACTGGTGTCACACGACCGCAGACACAACATACTGGTGTCACGACACGGACACAACATACTGGTGTCACACGACACAGACACAACATCTGGTGTCCCAAACACAGACACAACATACTGGTGTCACACGACACCCCCCAAAAATACTGGTGTCACACGACACAGCCCACAACATACTGGTGTCACACGACACAGACACAACATACTGGTGTCACACGACACAGACACAACATACTGGTGTCACACGACACAGACACAACATACTGGTGTCACGACACAGACACAACATACTGGTGTCACGACACAGACACAACATACTGGTGTCACACGACACAGACACAACATACTGGTGTCACACGACACAGACACAACATACTGGTGTCACACGACACATACACAACATACTGGTGTCACGACATAGACACAACATACTGGTGTCACCGACATAGACACAACATACTGGTGTTACACTAGACACAACATACTGTGTCACACTAGCACAATACTGGTGTCACACTAGACACAACATACTGGTGTCACACTAGACACAACATACTGGTGTCACACTAGACACAACATACTGGTGTCACACTAGACACAACATACTGGTGTCACACTAGACCTCTGGTGTCACTAGACACAACATACTGGTGTCACACTAGACACAACATACTGGTGTCACACTAGACACAACATACTGGTGTCACACTAGACACAACATACTGGTGTCACACTAGACACAACATACTGGTGTCACACTAGACACAACATACTGGTGTCACACTAGACACAACATACTGGTGTCACACTAGACACAACATACTGGTGTCACACTAGACACAACATACTGGTGTCACACTAGACACAACATACTTTAACCGTGTCACACAAAACACCACAACTCAGTGACAACCCCTTGTCATGACCCCACCAAAACGTGTCATATGACACTACCTTCCTGTCGTCATGACACGCTAACGTCTCTGTGTCCGGCCCTTGTCTCTGTGTTATGACATTTTCACAGTGTCACGACACTTCTCTGTCACAGGACGCCCTCCGTGTCACCTGACACCTTCTCTACCGTGTCACACAAGACACCCTTCTCTCTTTGTCATAACACTCTTCTCAAACACTTTTCTCTGTTCATAACGCCATCGCTGTAGTTTCCTTTTGAACAGTGTCACAAGACTCAATGACAGTCACATGAGCCATAATGTAATGTCGTGCGTCCATCAAAGCTGGGAAGGAGACTGAGTCAAGTATGGCCAGCTGGATACAATCACTGATGCCATCCACAGCTCAAATCATACTGCAGTCGTGGACAGTTGGAAAACCACGTTCCTCCCAAGTCGTGGATCATACTGACTTTATGCCAGGTTCCACCCCCTGACATAAACTATGGTGACGTCACACCGGGCGCTGCAGCCCGATATGGACGTGAGTGCCCAAATGGTCCGTCAACCATTCAACCCAATTATGTTGTTCAGGGTTCATAACCTCCCCATATAGCCTTCATATATCCCCACTCTTCTTCTTGTCGTGGAGTTGGATATTTAGTCTCATTTGGAGTTATCACTTTGGAAAAAAGACAAAACAGAACTCCCTTCTCCAGGGCCTCTTCCTTACCTGGAGTTTACGTGGAGAGGGGTTTCGGGGTCAAAGCCCCGCAGCTCGTCTGAGACTAGGCCCAATGGTGGATCGGGGTCTGATCAACCAGGCTGTTACTGCTGGCCACACGCAAACTGACACGAACCACAGCCCGGTCGTTAGTATATCCCTCACACTACTATAGTGACTGGACCTTTTTTCGGCTCTTCGAACCTTTCCAAGAAGCCGGTACCCCTTAACATAACATCTCATTGCCTGACTCCGATACCAAAGTTCCAATGACCATTTTGATACGTCTGACCTTCGCTCCAACCTTGACCATGATTCTGACCTCCATCCTCCTCCCAACAGTGTGTCGATTTTCGGATGCTTAGCACATCAAAGAACCGACCTGTAACTGACAAGCTAACCTTGGAACTGTTAACCCTCACTCTTATTCTCAGAAACAACCGACGTGACAAACTCTCCTCCAACTTTTTGTAATTCAAGCTAACTCATGGACTAAATTTTTATTCATCAGCCAACGAGCCCTACAGACTATCTTAATTCGCTGCCCGACCTTGGTCGTGAGCAGGTGTGCTGGCAAGGGTCTCTGGTGGACAGTGGCCACAACCTTTAGTTTCAATATGGCGACGTACGAGGCGGATAAACACTGTGTGTTTTGAAGTGCTGGTGGGAGCTATCTACCCGCCCAATGAAAAGTATTATGCCTGCCACAATTGAGGACCTTATGGAATACCCACGGAAGATTTATATGGAGTAGCGCTAAATGGAGCCTCTAGGGTATTTGTGAAATTTGTGACCAGTGGAGCATATGAGACGAGTGGTTGACGCTTACCAGGAAAAGTGAATGGTCGTTAGTGAAGGCTTGAGGTGAGGTTACGGGACGTGTCGGCTCGTATGTTTGGATCAGAGTACGTAATTTGCCATTTGAGGCCGATGCTGTTGATGTGAAGAGGGTCTTTCAGGCATATGGAGTGATACATGCCGCTAACATCGGGAGGTGGACCCAGGGGCCTATGCTGGTATGCCGGAAGGGGTGGTCAGTCTCAAGATGACATTGAGGAGACCAATACCTTCGTATGTTCTCCTGCCCGGAATTCCTACACAAGTCTATGTTACGTACGTGGGGCAGGTGCGAACGTGTAGGCTATGTGGGCAGCTGGGGCATATGGCACTGGCGTGTGACCGCGGGGATACCAACCCAGCGACAACATGGTGCCACGATGCAGGAACAAGGGAGAACGACATTGCAGGATGAGGCTGTACATCAACAGGAGCCAGCAGCTACGGGTGAGCTATTAGTACTGGCAAGTGGAGTGACGTCGTGAAGGAGAGGCGGAGGTTGTTGTATCACTGCCACCGGTGACGCAGCCGGATGTGGACCGTGCTCCCTGGATCGTGAGGTGCGGAGGGAGGATGACGTATTGGTTGACTTATCTGGACCTCTGTTGGAAGATTTGCAGAAGATGCTAGATAGCCCGGCGCCGGTGGCAGACGACTATGTGGAAGGTACCTTACCGGAGATGGTAGCAAGGCCAGGTGAAGTGCTGAATGGGCGTGTAAGTATGGAGGCAGGTGATGGTATGGATGATCAGGTGCAGGTGTGTGTGGTTGAGGCTGAGGTACATAGGGGCGTGTGGATGTAGTGGTGAGGCAGCAGGTGAGGTCATGGAGGTAGCGGAGGGATCCGCAAGAGATCCAGTGGATCAGTGGAGGATGATGTGTTGACGCCAGCTCAGAGAACTGGCAAGAATTATGGGCGGATTTGGCTAAGGGCGGGAAAAGGGGGTTAGGGTAAGTCACGGGCAGAGAGGGAGGGGGTAATGGTGGGGGAGGACTAGTAATGAAGCTAGGTGGGTCTAGATTGGTGAAGCATCATGGGAAGCCTCCAATGAAACCTTCAAGTGTCTCTGATGAACGTTAATGGCCTTCGGGCAGAGGTTAAATGGTTATGGGTGGAAGCAACTTTAAGGAGAGAGGGATTGACGTATGTTTCTTACAGAAACACAATTTTAAGTGTGGTAGGGAATTGTTGCTAAAGGGTTATACTTTATACACGGGAGTACAGTGAATCTCAAGGGTGGGGTGTTGGTGGGAATTAGGGAGACCAGCCCTTTTAGTATGAGGTATTGGGAGGAGGTGGGGATTGGAGGATTGTGAGGGTTGATGGGGTATGGGGAGACATACCTGTTAGTTTTATTGGGGTTTATATGCCTGCTACCAATGTGCGTGATTTTTTTTGTTTATGCTTTAAGGGCTTGCCTGAGGTGGTAATAATAGCTGGTGATTGTAACTGTATTATTTGGAAGCGTGATGTAGAGCTTCGAGGGTCAGGTTGTGAACTTGCAGTTTTGAGGGATGTGTTGGGGGCGGTGGGAGTCAAGGATGTGGTTGTGGGAAGGGATGCTTTGGTGGAGCATACTTTTTTAGGAGAGGATATGGCACTACTAGATAGGGTTTATGTAGCGTCAGGTATAAGTGTAGGAGACATGCGTCTTCTCGATGTTGGGTTCTCTGATCACCGTGGTGTAGTGGCGGTGTTGAGCTGGGTTGGGGCTGTCAAGATATATCCAGGTCATTGGAAATTAGAATGTTCGTTTGTTACAGAGGGATGGGGATAGGATGCTTTTGCGGACTGGTGGGGAAGGTTGTGGGGAAGGGGCAGAGGATGAGGATGAGGTGAGGTGGTGGTCTTCACAGGCGAAGGAGGCGGTGAGGGATTATTATAGGAGGGCCGGAGGGAGGAGGCGGGTTATAGGTATGGTTTGCAACGTTACTTAGAAAGTCAGCTTAGGTCTTGTTATGTAGGGGGGGGGAGGAGGGGGCATCAGGCAGAAATTAGTGCTACGTGGGAGGTTAAGGGACATACAAAATGATAGATTCCATGCGGTCAGGGTCAGGTGTCAATTGGATGAGGTTTTTTGGGGAGATAGGCCCTCGGGCACTGTTTTGGGAGGTTTAGGAAAAGGAGGAAGGGTATGATTATCTCGTCGTTGAAGGTTGAAGAAGACCTGGGAGGGTATCAGAAAGGGCAGGTGTTAAGTACAACTGATGGCATGTGTGGGTATGTGGGATGTTGGTTTCAGCAAAAGTTTAGGAGAGTGGTTGGGAGTGAGGCAAGTCGAAGGATCATTTTGGAGGGGATACAGGAACGTCTGGGAGAGGAGGATAGGAAGGGTTAGGGGGGACGTATATCAGAGGCGGAAGTATGGCAGGCGGTGCAGGGATTAAGGTTAGGAAAGGCACCTGGGGTGGATGGCTTACCGGGAGATTTTTATGTGTTACATTGGGAGGTGTTAAAGGATGTTTTAGTGCAGATCTTTAATCAAATGAAGGATAGGGGATATATGGAGGAAGAGCAAAGGACAGGGGTGGTAGTGATGGTACCGAAGGGGAAGGACGGTGATAGGATGAAGGGCTATAGAGCTATAACGTTGTTATGCTAGGATTATAAGATCTTTGCGAAAATTCTGGCGAATCGAATAAAGAGGGTGTTGGAGAAGGTTTTAGATGATGGGCAACATGGTGTGCCGGGGCGAAGCATAAGGACTGGGCATAGAAGAATTAGGGAGTTTGTGGATAACAAGAGGGGAGGAGGGGTGCTAGGTTTAGATTGGGAGACTGCATATGATAGCGTAGATAGGGAATTTTTGTTTGGGGTTTTGTTGGGGTTGGGGTTTGGGGAAGAAATCGTGGGGTGGGTTAGGACTTTATATGACCGGGCTTTGGCAAGGGTCCAGGTAAATGGGAAGTTGGGGGTACAGGTGAGTTATGAAAGGGGTTTGCGGCAGGGTTGTCCTCTGTCGCAAATCCTGTTTGGGTGTATGCAGGACCCTTTCTATAGACTGGTTAGGGAAGGGGTTTGGGATTGGGAGGTGGGTAGGGGTTGTGAGTCGGGCATAGTGGGATATGTCGATGATACAACCGTCCTGGTGGGAGTAGTGAGGGCTTATTACATGTGAATAGGATTGTGGGTATTTTTGGGGAAGCGCAGGTATGAGGGTGAATAAGGTGTCAAGTTTGTTGGAAGTAGGTGCATGGGTGGGAGGGACGTTGGACAGTAGGGGCGGTTGGAAGTGCATCGATAGGATTAAAATTTGCGAGGGTGATATTCAGTCATGATAGGGAATTGGCAAAGAATTGAATTCGGTGGCGGTGGTGGACAGAGCTATAGATAGGTTGGGAGGCATTAGGTCTACAGAAGTAACACTGTTGCAACGGGCAGTGGTGGTAAATGTTTTAGTATATAGCAAAATATAGTTTGTTGCTGCCGTATATCCTCTCCGGAGTGTGATGTAGAGGTTGCTTGGGAGGGTTTTCGTTATATTTGGAGTCATGGGAGGCATTGGTTAGGTAGGGAGGTGGTGACTACTGGGTTGGGGTTGGGGTTGGGGTTGATACCGCTACGTAACAGGCTTCAAAGTATTTTGTTAAGCAAGAATATGTGGTAGGTGGGGGTACAAGGGGGCAGGAGGTGAATGGGTCATGCAGGAGGTACGTAGGTGGTGGCGGGGTAGGGATCTGTTGAGATGTGAGGCTATGTTGAGGTTCCTCCTTGTTGTTAGGGAGCCTGGGAGGGTAAAAGTATGTGTGTTGGATAGAGTGGGGGAAGGGAGGTGTGGTGGGATGCAGGTATTTATCCTATGTATAATTGGAGGTTAACGTGGCGTTGGATGAAGAAGTTGCGAATACCACCAAGAGTCGTGAAACAGGTTATAGGTTTTTATTGGGTATTTTAGCGACGCGTGCACAGTTGTTTAGAATGAGCATTATTAGGGATGGGTTGTGTGGATCATGTGGGGTCCTGGACACGGCGTATCATACTCTGTATTTCTGTAATACGTTGGTGGGGTCAGGGAGTGGTTTAGTGGGGTATTAAGGAGGTGGGAGCAGGGGCTTGATGACCCTGAGGGCTTTATGTTTGGACGTGGGGCTTTTCCAGAGGACGTTGGTAGGGCGGTAGTTTACTTGGTGGTCAGTATATACATATTTTGTGGGTAATGCGGAGGCTCCCGGAGTGTAGAAATCAGGTTATATATGCGGGGACATGGTGTAAGCTTTCTCTCAGGGTTATAGGGAATTGACTATAGGTATTCTTTTGGGGAGTGAGGGGGAGGGGGAGGTACCTCATTAAAGGGTTGGTCGAAAAAGGGGGGTATGGTCAGGAGTGTCTGGACAGGGGGATACGGCGGGTGACATGGCTAGGGTTATGTACATTCTCTCCGGTGTCACCTGATAGGGCGTCAACACGTGTCGTCCAGCAGACAGTGGTAGGAGGTCAGGTGGACATATATTGTATTTGTGGTGATGATGTAAGTTTTGCAATCACATGTCTAAACAGGTCTTGGACTTATGCGACTTAGAACGATCATTATGTTGTACTTTTGTTGGTCGCAAGTAATTACTGGCTTAATGGTTATAGGTTGGAGTATTAGGGAAGACAGGTGTTTATGGTGAGTTGGGTGTTTTTGTACTCAAGTGCGTGTTTTGTGCTATTTTGGCTTCAGCGTGAATTGGCGTGAATGTGCGTGTCTCAGTTCATGGACGACAGGTTACAGGTGTGCCATAACATGTTTAATTTGTAGATTGTATACGGTGTAGGGTAAAGCATCATGGCACTTACATTGTTAGGTTTAGTCTTCTATTTAGGTTGATGGTGAAAGCTGTGAACCGTATATTGTTTGTCTTAATTGTGATTAGTATCGTTAGCATTTTTGATGTCCTTGATGTGGTATTAACATGGTTTGTCGCCATAGTATAATTATATATACAAAACATGAACGATGTTATATTTGTAGGGTTGATGTATATATGCAACAAGTATTGTATTGTTTTGATTTATTATGTAGGTAGCTGTGTTCAATGTTTCTGTACATATTGTCCAATGTGTTCATATTTCTGTAGGGTAAGTGTCCGCATCATGGCACTTACATATTTAGGTGGTTTCTTTTCTGTTTAGTTTGATGACATCCTTAGGTTATTTTTATACATTAGTCTTAAGATAATTATATTGTTTTGAATTATGAGGTACTTGGTGTTGTACCGTCATGTTTCTTTTTTGTATTATCACTGTTTTGATTAATAAAATAAAAAAAAAAAAAAAAAGTTCAAGATCAGTTCCCAGAGCTTGTCACTGAGAGGATAAAACTATACAAGTCCTTAATTTCACATTAAGTTAGCCAATGGGAGCCGAGAAATCCACGTTGTAATGGAATATTTAATGTTAAAATTTCTGTAAAAAATTCAGTTAGAAGAAATTAAATCATATTGGTATGAAATATTAACAATAAATACCTACATCCGTGAACTATTAATAGTTCAAGTAAATTATCATTTTTCTGATAAAAAAACCTTCGGGAGGGACGTAAGAACCATTCAGGTCAGGGGATATAATACACACATTAATGGTGGTGAGACAACTCAGTTACTGTACGGAATCTCAATTCAGTTTTAAACCAAATAATTTTTTTCTTGTCATGGACGTGTCACTCACTTTGTGTGCACGTGTAACTTAACTCTCCCTTGAGTTAGGATTTAATATTATTTGCCTTTTTTTCGTTATCATGGAGAGTAATTTATACAGGTGTTATTATATATGATAATTGAACTTATGTGTAACTGTACTTAATAACACACCAAGTTACTAACTTATTTTATTTCTTACTAATCTTCTAATTTACATTCTAAGTAAATTAACTTACTTATTAAGTTACTAACTTAAATAATTAATACTTTAATTGTTAGCGTAATTAATAATACGTATACTTATTAGAAGACATATTTCACCGAAAACTAAAATCATTGAAATTTTTTTGGAATCTCTAAGATTTGACCAAAAGAAAATATCATTTATAAAATTTCTTTTAGACTAAAATTTATTAAAAGCAATAAAAGTATATATGTTTTAATGTACATTTTTTAAAATTTACCAGACATTTTTTAAAACTTTCATAATAATATTTACCATAAAAAACGAGATATTTTTTGAGAATTATATATTCTAAAGTTTTGGATGAAATACTATAATTATTATAGTAGTTAGACTGTTGGGTTTAGTCCTGACTCTTTCTCTTCTCCTTCAGTTCTTTTTCTCACCGGCTATTCTTCTTCTGTCTCCACTTCCCCCTCGCCCCTAGTGGGTCCTTACCTGAGAGTCTGAACTAACTAACTAAACTGAAATACTGTTAATATAAACTTGAACAAGCGAAATATATTTTAATATCCTTTGGATAATAATAAAATTACTGTCTAATTACTGTTAGTTCAACAATTACAGCAGTTGTAAGATGACTAACACCCAGTTACCTACTTACTGCTAGTTGAACAGTGACAGCAGTTGTAAGATGACTAACACCCTGGTACCTACTTACTGCTAGTTGAACAGTGACAGCAGTTGTAAGGTGACTAACACCCTGGTACCTACTTACTGCTAGGTGAATACTGGCAGCAGTTGTAAGGTGAATAACAAATAGGTACCTACTTACTGCTAGGTGAACACTGACAGCAGTTGTAAGGTGAATAACACCTAGGTACTTACTGCTAATTGAACAGTGATAGCAGTTGTAAGGTGACTAAGACCCAGGTACCTTCTTACTGCTAGGTGAACTAATACTACTACGACTACCAGTATTACCACTACCACTTCCAGTATTACCACAAGTACTACCACTACGAGTATTACCACTACCAGTATTACAACTACCAGTATTACCACTACCTCTACCAGTACATATAACCATTACCACTTCTACTACCACCACCAGAATTACCACTACTTATACCACTACCAGTATTACCACAACCGGTATTACCACTACCACTACCAGTATTACCACTAAATACTACAACTAATACCAGCATTACCACTAACTACTACAACTAATACCAGTATTACCACTACCATTACTAATACCACTACCAGTATTACCACAACTGGTATTACCACTACTTCTACCAGTAGCAGTATTACCACTACTAATACCACTACCAGTATTACCACTACTACTACCACTACCAGTATTACCACTACTACTAACACTACCAGTATTACCACTACTAATACCACTACCAGTATTACGACTACTACTACGACTACCAGTATTACCACTACTTATACCACAACCAGTATTACCACTACTACGACCACTACCAGTATTACAACTACTACTACCACTACTAGTATTACCACTACTATAGTCGCAGCCCAGCTCTGGTGGTGCGAGGGTGTGTGGTGCTCTGACCTGACCCCTGGCGACGCTTTACAGCACTTTGGTTTTCCAAAGCAACATGGCGACAGCAGGTAGGAGACGTCTGAATACTGTCTGTGTTGACCTTGTGACTGGCGTTCTAAACCCTGCAACGGCCGGGACTGTTTTACCGACGATATTACGAGATGTGTATGGTCTTGACATAGGAGATTTGTATGGCGTTGCCCTGAATGGGATGAATAGAGTATTTGTGAAGCTACTGACGGCAGAAGTTTATGACCGACTCGTAGTTCGACACCAGGATCATGTCTACACGGTGCACACTGGCCTTCAGGTACGATTGAAGGACGTTTCACGTACGTACACTTGGGTACGTTTGAAGAAAGTCCCATTCGAAGCGGACCCGACGGACATCAGTACGGTCTTCATTGCGTATGGTACGATACACGCAGCAACACCTGGAAAGTGGAGCGAGGACCGCTGATAGGGCCTCCCTGAGGGTCGTACTCGTTGAAAATGACATTGAAGCACCCCATACCGTCCTACGTTGTTATACCAGACTTCAGGACCCAAGTGTACGTGACCTACATGGTACAGCGCAGGACGTGTCGCCTGTGTGGCGCCTACGATCATGTGGCGGCTGACTGCATGAGGAGGACGGGACCCAGACGAAGTGCCAGAGCAACGAGTAGTGAAGTGCAGGCGCAGAGAGGAACGGAAGGAGGAGACGCAACGGGAGAAGCAGACGAAACTCTGGGTGAGATTGTGGAGGGTTCTGAGGTGGTTTGTCAGACCTAACACAGGAATCTCTTATACCAGTGGTTGACTGTGATCACCAGGAGAGTCCGGCAGAGGAGGTACCACTGGAACAAATATTAAAGGAAATATTGGACGACCCTTTGCCGGTGCTAAGTGTAAGCACTAATGATGGTTTGATAGATGCAGTAAATGTGGTGGAAAGTGTGGAAGTGCCAGTCCAGTGGACCAACACTTAATTATGGAGGATGTGCAGGTGGAGGTCCATCAGACAGAGGATGCAAGTAGTGTGGAAGACATAAAGAGGACACGTAAAAGGTCTGGCAATTCATCAGGCAGTGAGGATGTGCTGACACCGGCGCAGAGGATCTGTAAAAAGGCTTCGGTGGAAGTTGCTAAAAAGATATAGGTTTGGTACTAGAGAGGGTACTTTTAAGGGAGGAAGCAAACGGGTAAAATGAGTAAAGGGAAGTCAGGGTACAACTTCCACAGAGACCTAGGGCAAACCCTTGACATAGTTTTCAAATGTTTAACACTTAATGTAAATGGGTTGAGGGATGAAATTAAGAGGGCTTGGGTGGAGTGTACGTTGCGAAGGTATGGTGTGACAGTTGCTTTTATACAGGAACACAATTATAGGTGTGGTAGGAGTACTTTTGAATGGATACAAAGTGTTTGCAAGTTCATCCAGTAGATTAAAGGGGAGGTGGCGGTAGCAGTGGCGGTGTCAAGCCCTTTCAAACCTTTGCGATGGGAGGAGTGTGGGGGGTAGGCTGGTTAGAGTAGATTGGGAGTGGAGTGGAGTTAGGTATGTTTTTAGGAGTGTACATGCCGGCAGAGGCGGCAAGGAAGGTAAAGGTGGATTTTGTTTGGGATTACATGATTTATGCATGTCGGGATTTGCCAAATGTAACGATTGTTGGAGGATTTTAATTGTGTAATTAGAGAGAGGGATGTGGAGCCGCGGGGAGGAGGTTGTGTACTTGCAGCCTTAAGGGACGTACTTAGGAGGGTAGGTTTGAAAGACGTGATTTGAGCCTACGTTTGTTAGAAGAGGGTATGCGGCTCGACTAGACAGGATTTATGTAACAGGTAGCGTGGTAGTGGGGGTGCAATATTTGGATGTGGGTTTCACGGATCATCGGGGGAGTGTTGGTGGAGGTGGGGTGGGAAGGGGTTGCAAAATGGTATAGAGGTTTTGGAAATTAAATGTTCAGTTAATAAAGGGTGATGGTAAAGGAGGAATTCAGGGATTGGTGGGGTGGGTTTTGGATGGGAGTAGGGAGGGGGCTTTGGTGGATTGGTGGGTAAGTACGGGAAGCCTGGCATCCAAGCTTACTATCAGAGGTTGGGAAGGAAGAAGCGGGATGGAGATACGGTTTACAAAATTACATTGAGGGCCTCTTGAAAGACTGTTATATGCGGGAGGACATAGAATGACAGAGGAAATTAAGGTGTTGAAAGATAGGTTGAAGACCTTGCAGAATGAGAGGTTTGGGGCATGTAGAATGAAAACCGGAATGGATGATGTGTTGTGGGGGATAGACCCTCACAATATGTTTTGGGGAAGTGTAAACAGAGACGGGATAGAATGTCATTGGAGTATCTGGAAGTGGATGAAAACATGGGGAATTATGTGAAGGGTATGAGGATAAATTCCACGGAAGGAATGAACGTGTATGCTGATAAGTGGTTTGCAAGGCA
The DNA here is from genome assembly GCA_009830355.1 of Cherax destructor. Taxonomy (NCBI): domain Eukaryota; kingdom Metazoa; phylum Arthropoda; class Malacostraca; order Decapoda; family Parastacidae; genus Cherax; species Cherax destructor. The sequence goes on along the minus strand of WNWK01023599.1, from coordinate 6,519 downwards.
CATGAGCAGTGGGGGGTGGGTATGGAGGAAAGAGCATTTTATTGGGAAAGATTAGGAGAGGTTGAGTAGGGAAGATCGGGAGGGATTGGAGGGCATGATTAGTGAGAGGGAGGTGTGGGAGGCAGTGGAAGGATTAAGTAAGGCCAAGGCTCCAGGTATGGATAGTTTGGCAAATGAATTTTATAGGAGAATTGGGACATTATAAAGATTGTATGGTAGGTGTGATGAATGGTATGAAAAGGACAGGTGCAATGGGGAGGGACATGGGTATGGGGGTAATGGTATTAGTTAGGAAGGGAAGGAAGGGAAACATTAGAGAATTATAGACCTTTAGTCCTTATGAATACGGATTATAAAATATATGCTAAAATTTTAGGTAATAGATTAAAAGGGTGATAGGGGGTAATTGAGGAAGGACAGGGGGATACCGGGAAGGGGTGTGGGGGAGGGACATGAACATGTTACAGATTTCATAGATAGAGAGGAGGGAGGAATACTTGCACTGGATTGAAAGGGAGCATATGATGGTGTGGAGCGTGAGTATATTTGGAATAATGGAAAGGTAGGGGTTTGGATTGGAAGTGCTGGATTGGGTTAGGGCGTTATATGCAGGGGCAGAATTATTCCTCCTCTTCCTCTCTATCTATGAAATCTGCTCAACCACATTCATCTCCCTCCCCACACCCCTTCCCCCTGTCCTTCCTCAATTACCCCCTGTCTTACCCCCAATCTGTGCCTAAAATTTTAGCATATATTTTATAATCCCGTATTCCTTAAGGACTAAAGGTCACATAATTCTCTAATGTTCCCTTCCTTCCTTCCTAACTAATACCATTACCCCCCCCTTCTTATGTCACTCCCCATTGCACCTGTCCCCTACATACCATTCATCACACCTGCCATACAATCCTTTATAATGTCCCAATTCCTCTTATAAAATTCATTTGCCGACCATCCATGGAGCCTTGGCCTTACTTAATCCTTCCACTGCCTCCCACCTCCTCTCTTCATCATGCCCTCCAATCCCTCTCCCGATCTTCCTACTCAACCTCTCCCTAATCTTTCCAATAAAATGCTCCTTTCCTCCATACCCACCCCCCCCTGCTCATGTGCTTACAAACCACTTATCCAGCATACACGTTCATTCCTTCCGTAGGTTTATCCTCATACCCTTCACACCCCCTGTTTTCATCCACTTCCAGATACTCCAATGACATTCTATCCCGTCTCTCACACACTTCCCCAAAACATATTGTGAGTCCTATCCCCCATACATCATCCATTCCAGTTTTCATTCACCATGCCCCAAACCATCTCATTCTGCAGGTCTTCCTTCCCCTTTCAACACCTTAATTTCCTCTGTCATTCTATGTCCTCACATATAACAGTCTTTCAAGGAGCCCTCAATGTAATTTTGTAAACCGTATCTCCATCCCTTCTTCCCTTCCCAACCTCTGATAGTAGCTTGGATGCAGGCTTCCCCGTACTTGCCACCAATCACCATCCCCCACTCCTACTCCCCATCCAAAACCCACCACCAATCCCTGAATTCCTCCTTTTACCCATCTTGCTTTATTAACTGAACATTTTAATTTCCAAAAACCTCTATACCATTTGCAACCCCTTCCCACCCCTCCACCAACACTCCCCGATGATCCGTGAAACCCCATCCATCATTGCACCCCCACTACCACGCTACCTGTTACATAAATCCTGGCTAGTCGAGCCGCATACCCTCTTCTGGCAAACTGTGGCTCAAATCACGTCTTCCTACCTCTAAGTACGTCCCTTAAGGCTGCAAGTACACAGCCTCCTCCCCGCAGAAACCATCCCTCTCTCTAATTACACAGTCAAATCCCCTCAACAATCATTTGTTTGGCCGTCCGGCATTCATGGAAATCATGTGATCCCAAACAAATCACGCTGCCGGCATGTTGCTCCTAAAATACCTATCCCAATCTGCTCAACCAGCTGCCCCCACCTCCCCATCTGGGTTTGAAGAGGCCACGACACCACTGCTACATCTCCCAACTAATCTACTGGATGAACACCCAGTACTATATCCATTCAAAGAAACAATTCCCTACCACCTATAATTAATGTTCTATGTAAAAGAAACGGCTATCACACATACACTCACGGCAGTACACTCCACCCAAGCCTTAGTATCCCTCAACCCGACCCCACATTAAGTGTTAAACATTGAAGGAATTTGCTAGATCTCTGTGGGGGAGAGTTGTACCCTGACTTCCCTTTACTCATTTACCAGTTGCTCCCTCCCGCTAAAAATGCCCTCTCAGCCCAGGCCTGTCTTTTTAACGGCTTCACCGAAACAGATCCTCTGCGCCGTATCATGCACATCTCACTGCCTGATGAGGTACCAGACTATGTACACTATAAAATACTCTCTCCATCCTCCATGAGTAGTGTTGTGCTGGACTGGCACTCTTTCCACCATTTATATCAAACCATCATTAGTACTTACACTTAGCACCGGCGAAGAATCGTCAATATTTCAGCTGAATATTTGTTCAGTGGCCCTCCTCTGCGAGACTCTGGTGATCCTGATCGACTCACTATTCTGGGATTCCTGTGTTAGGAGTCTGACAAACCACCTCAGAAGACCCTCCTGTCTCACTCCCAGGATTTCGTCTGCTTCTCCCGTTGCGTCTCCTCCTCCCGTTCTCTCTCTGCTGCTCTTCACTACTCGTGGCTCTGGCTTGCTTGTCTGGGTCCGTCACTCCTCATGCACTGATCGGCCGCCGCATGATCGTAGGCGCCACCGGGCGACGTCCTACGCCATGTAGGTCACGCCACGCGGGTCACGAGAGTCTGGTATAGCTTTGTGGGACAGTGCCCGAGTACGACCCTCAGGAAGGCCATCGCTCTCTCCCATGTTGCCGTACCATACGCTGATCCGTCAGGTCGCTCGAGTGGACTTTCTTCAAACGTGCACCCAAGTCTTCCGTACGTGAGCTGTCCTTCAATCGTACCTGAAGGCCAGTGTGCACCGTGTGAACGTGATCTGAGGCATAAACTTCTGCCGTCAATAACTGCAAATACTCTATTCATCCCATTCAGGCGGCGCCTACAAATCTCTATGTCAGACCCGCCACGTCTCGTATTATCGTCAGTAAGTCCCGGCCATTACCCAGCATGGGGCTGGGTCAGCACGGGCATGTTCGAACGTCTCCCACCTGCTGGCCGCCTGTTGCTTTTGGAAGGCCAGAGTGCTTTGTCAAAAAGCGACATCTCAAAGTGAGTCAGGCTCACACGCACCACCAAGCTCGGACTGTGTATGGCTTAATACAACCATGTGTGCTGAATTGTAATACTGGTAGTGGTCATGTGGTGACAGCCTGTTTGTGTATAAGCTGATGTGTACTGGTGATACGTAGCTGGTCGCTTGGCTACTGACAGTGTATTGGCTGAGTGGTAATACTGTGTGTTGTGAAAGTAGTGGTAATACTGGCCAGTGGCTGTAGTAGTGGCAATACTGACAGTGTGATGGCTGAATGGTAATACTGCTGCTGTAGAAAGCAGTGGTATTACCGGTGTGGTAATACTGGTAGTGTATTAGTAATGGTAGTGTAATGCTGGTGAATTGTAGTAGTTAGTGTGCTATTAGTGTGTTTAGTATTGTGCTGGTAGTGTGGTGGCTCAACACCGGTTTGTGTGCTGACAGTATATAGTGGTAATTCAGTGGTGGTAGCGTAGAAGTATTGTCGTTATATGTACTGGTAAATGTGTACTGTGTGCCAATACTATTGTGTACCATGAGTGGCAGTACTTGTGGTAAGCAATAGAGTGATGTGTACGGCCCAGTCGTAGTAGTGACCAGTTCACCTGGCAATAAGAAGGTACCTGGAGTCTTAGTCACCTTACAACTGCTATCGCCTGTTCAGTGGCAGTAAGAAGTACCTGGTGTTATTCTGCAGCAACTGTCGGCCACCTAGCGGCCAGTAGGTGCCTGTTTGTTATTCTGCAACTGCTGCCAGTGAAATTCACCTGGCAATGGTAGGTACCAGTGCCTTGCAACTGCTGTCGCTGTTCAACTGGCAATATAGTAGGTACCCGTGTTGATCATCTTACAACTGCTGTCTGTTCAACTAACGTAAGTAGGTAATGAGTGATCATCTTACAACACTGTAGTGAACTAGCAATGAGTAGACAGTAATTTTATTATTATCAAAGGATGTAAAATATATTTCACTTGTTCAAACCCCCATATTAACAGTATTTCGGACTAGTGAATTCGAACTGTGAGACCCCATAAGCGAGAGAGGTGAGACAGAGAAGAAAAGATAACCGAGTGAGAAAAAGAACTGAGAAGGAGAGAAGAAGAGTCGGGGATTCAAACAACAGTCTAACTACTATATTAGTATAGTATTTCATCAAAAAACTTAGAGATATATAATTCTCAAGTAATATAAGATTTTTATGGTAAATATTATTATGAAAGTTTACAAAAGAAATGTCTGGTAATTACAAAATGTACGATAAAAATGTATATACTTTTATTGCTGTAAGAATTTTAGTCTAAAAGGGCCCCACATAAATGATATTCTTTTGGTCAAATGTAGAGACCAATTTCAATGATTTTTGGATTTTCGGTGAAATAATAATGGCTACAATAAGAGTATACGTATTATTAATTTAACAATTAAAGTATTAATTGACTAAGTTAACAACTTAATAAGTAAGTTGGTAAATGTAAATTAGAAGATTAATAAGAAAATAAAATAGATTAGTAACTTGGTGTTGTGGCTCTGATTACATAAGTTCAGTATCATATATAATAACACCTGTATAAGTACTTTCTCATGATAGCTGAAAAAGGCAAATATTAAATCCTAACTCAGGGAAGTTAGGGTGCGTGCCTAAGTGGTGACCGTATGACAGAGAATTATTTGGTTAACGGTGAGTCCGGCCACCACATTATCAACCGTGTATTATATCTGACTGAATGTAAGCACGTCCTACAGGTATCAGAAAAATGATAATTTAGCGAACTAGTAATGGATTCGCAGATATCATTAATATTTCGCTCACCAATGTTTAATTTCTTCTAACTAATTTTACAGAAGGCTGGCATTAAATATTCCGATACAACGTGTAGTTTCTCGGCTCCCATGTGCTTAATGTTGAGTGGGACTTTTACATCTCTCTCGTGACAACTCTGGGGGCTGATGTGAGCTTTTTTTTATTTTATTAATCAGAGCAGTGATAATAAAAGAAGGCATGGCTGTTACAGCACAAGTACCTCGCAATTCAAAACAATATATTGTCTTAAGACAATGTATAAAAATAACCTAAGGGTGTCATCAGAAAGAAACCACCTAAATAATGATCTGGTTCACCCACCCCTACAGAAAATATGAGTACATTGAACTGTATATTCTAAAACATTGAACACAACTACCATAATAAATCAAAACAATACAATACTTTGTTGCATATATACATCAACCTACAAGCTCTGGCATCGTTCATGTTTTGTATATATGAGCCTGCTGGCGACAAACCATGTTGGCACTCTACATCAGAGACATCAAAAGCATAACAGTAGGAGTAAAACAATATACAGTTCACAGCTTTCACCATCAGCTCCAAATAGGGCAAACCTAACAATGTAAGTGCCATATTTCCTGCCTATCTACAAATTAAACATCACCTGTAACCCTGTCGTCGACTGAGTTTATTCACGCAAGTAACACAAGCGTGCAAAACACCTTCACCATAAACACCTGTCTTCCTAATACTCAACCTATGTTCGATAACCAATGTGCGACCAATACAGCTTATAATCGTTCGTCGCACTCCAGACTGTTTGGTGTGTGATGCAAACTTACATCATCTACACACAACAATATATGTCCACCTGACCATATCTGCTGGACACGTGTTGACGCCCTATCAGGTGACACCGGGAAATGCATAACCTAGCCATGTCTGTCCTCTCCCAATCAGACTGCCCGACATACCCCAGCACCTGACCAGCCTTTGTGGGGTGCACTCCCCCTCCCCCTCACTCCCCCAAAGAATACCTATAGTCAATTCTATAGCCCTGAGAAGCTTTGTGTCCCCCGCATATATAACCTGATTTCTACCTCGAGAGCCTCCCGCATTACCACAAAATATGTATATACTCGACCGCAAGTAAACTACCGCCTACCAACGTCCTCTGGGAAAAGCCCCACGTCCAAACACCAAAGCCCTCAGGGTCATCAAGCCCCCCGCTCCCACCTCCTTAATACCCCACTAAACCACTCCCTGACCCCCACCAACATATTACAGAAATACAGAGTATGATACGCCTGTCCAGGACCCACATGATCCACAACCATCCCTAATGCTCATTCTAAGCAACTGTGCACGCGTCGCTAAAATACCCAATAAAAACCTATAACCTGTTTCACGCACTCTTGGTGGTATTAGCAACTTCTTCATCCAACGCCACGTTAACCTCCAGTTATATAGGATAAATACCTGCTACATCCCTACCACACCTCCCCTTCC